>CM065590.1:147452704-147470461 GCA_033119425.1 Bufotes viridis | reverse complement strand
CCAATAAGATAATGGGTTGCATCAAAGGGGCATAGATGCCCGTGATGAGAACATAGTCCTACCACTTTACAAATCACTAGTCAGACCACACATGAAGTACTTGTGTACAGTTCTAGGCTCCTGTGAACAAGGCAGACATAGCAGAGCTGGAGAGGAGTTCAGAGGAGGGCAACTAAAGTAATAACTGGAATGAGGGATCTACAGTACCCTGAAAGGTTATCAAAATTAGGGTTATTCACTTTAGAAAAAAAGGCGACTGAGGGAGATCTAATAACTATGTATAAATATATCAGGGGGTCAGTACAGAGATCTGTCCCATCATCTATTTATCCCCAGGACTGTGACTGTGACGAGGGGACATCCTCTGCGTCTGGAGGAAGAAGGTTTGTACACAAACATAGAAAAGGATTCTTCACTGTAAGAGCAGTGAGACTATGGAACTCTCTGCCTGAGGAGGTGGTGATGGTGAGTACAATAAAGGAATTCCAAGAGGGGACTGGATTTATTTCTGGAGTGTAATAATATTACAGGCTATAGCTACTAGAGAGGTCGTTGATCCAGGGAGTTATTCTGATTGCCTGATTGGAGTCAGGAAGAATTTTTCCCCTTAAGTGGGAAAATTGCCTTTCGGTCTTATATACTATGTTACTATGTTCAATTTCTTCACCTGCTATTGTCTCTAATGGTTAACATAGATGTCATGTATTTATCTCCAGGTCCTTCACATTGTGTATTGATAATGTTGTTATGAAACTGTTTTGTATGCAATGTGCCTGGTTTGCTTAGCCGGTGGCAATGTATATGGCAGATAGATCCTTAGATAGAATGGAACTTAACATTTCCATTCTCCACTTACTAGGAAAAGTGGGCTAGTCCTGCTTTCTACAGAGGGACAGGTGGCAGTTCCAATTTATTCCAGTTTAGACTCGATGGTGAAGCTAAGTAGACATGGAAGATGTAGCAGCAAAGGGAAAGTGTTCTCCGGCTGAAGCAGGAGTCTCTCAAAAAGGAAGTAGCTCATTGAGCCCCCTGACTCCTTTCTAATTAACTTACTGAGTGTCAGGAGGGGGACAACAGACAAAGGCACCCCAATCCAGGGATACCAGAACCGACTAAAATCCATCTACCCGACTAAAGCCAAGTTTAACCTGCCAGACAGTTTATGCCAAAGCCTGCTGAACCAAGAGAAAGCCTGAATATTGTCTGGATGCAAGTAAAACTGTTTTAGGCACATCATGACTAAGGGTCCGCACTTATAGTGATCCGAAACCGGTCAATTTTTTTTTTTTTTTTTTTTTTGCATTGCTGTAAGTTGGTTTTTCTGCACGGGATTTAAATAAAGCCTCAAGTATTTTTTCAGTGAAGCTGGACTGTCTTTCTCTTCATTCTGGGATTTGTTGTGCGCCAAGGTTCAGGGCGAGGTCCGGGCTCCTGGCTTCCTGTGGATGAGCGCGACACCCTTCAGCGTTGTTTTCAAGTAAAACTGTTGAACTTTATACGAGTCTGGACTCAACTTATTCTCCACCATTACTCATTCCCCTTATTGCTTCGGAGCCTAGCCCTGGAGAGCGAAGGTATCCAGGTAGTAGCACTGTGACACAAACAGAGACTATTAAGGCTGCACCACACCACTTGGCATTGCTAAAAACCTGGGACACGATCGGCCCTGGGTGCCACCTCGTTGCACCTAATCTAAGAAAATAGATCATTCTGCAACTAATGGTCATACTGTAGTGTGCTGGCACACTGGAATATTTTGCAAACTGGGTCATTACTTCTGGCCACATGCTGCTGCCACCCACCTGATTCTACTCACCTGCTGCCTCTACTGCCATTTCTACAAAGGGGCTTCTTCACTAGAGATGTCGCGAAGCATAAAATTTTCCGTTCGCAAACGGTGAATGCGAATTTATGCAAATGTTCGCGATCGTGCGAACAGGGCTTACCGCCATAGACTTCAATAGACAGGCGAATTTTAAAACCCACGGGGACTCTTTCTGGCCACAATAGTGATGGAAAAGTTGTTTCAAGGGGACTAACACCTGGACTGTGGCATGCCGGAGCGGGATCCATGGCAAAACTCCCATGGAAAGTTACGTAGTTGACGCAGAACGGTTCCCGGCGAACATAGCTTGTTTGCATCTGCCGCGGCAGGTGAACATATGTGATGTTCGCGTTTCGCCCCTATACTTTATCATTGAGCAAACTTTGACCCTGTACCTCACATTAAGCAGACACATTCCAGCCAATCAGCATACCCTCCCTCCCAGACCCTCCCACCTCCTATCTAAACGCAAGGACAGCATCCATCTTAGATTCATTCTGAAGCTGCAGTGTTAATAGTTGTAATCGCAATGCGATTAATATAACCTGTATTAATCGCATTGCGAATTTAACTTAGAGCTAGGTTCCTAATGGTTGTATTGCTAGAATATAAATTGAGAATATAGCGCTATATTCGTCAATTCTAGCAATACAACCATTAGGAACTCAGATCTAAGTTGTAATCGCAATGCGATTACTATAACCTGTATTAATCGCATTGCGAATTCAACTTAGTTCTGAGTTTCTAATGGTTGTATTGCTAGAATTGACGAATATAATAAATATAGCGCTATATTCTCAATCTTCGTCATATTCTAGCAATACAGCCATTAGGGACAGCTCTAAGATTAAATTCACTTAATGCAGGTCTCATGATTATATCGCATTGCGGATTTAACTTAGAGCTGGGTTCCTAATGGTGGGTATTGCTAGAATATAACGAAGATTAAGAATATAGCGCTATATTCTCAATCTTCCTAATATTCTAGCAATACAGCCATTAGGAACTCAGATGTAGTTAATAATCCCAATGCGATTAATACAGGTTATATTAATCGCATTGCGGTTACAACTACTAACACTGCATCTTCAGAATGAATCTAAGATGGATGCCGTCCTTGCTGATAGGAGAGGTGGGAAGGATTCTGGAGAGGGAGATGATGATACTAGCCTAAAAGGGCTTTTTGGGGTGCTGTCAGGAAGCTGTCCTTACAGTAGAGATCTGATGAGTCTTTCAGGACTGGAGTGGACACTTAATACACTAGCCTAGCTATCAATTTCCCTATTAAATCAGCAGCAGCTACACTGTCCCTCCTCTCACTAAGACTGCAGCTTCCGAATGAATCTAAAATGGATGCTGTCCAGGAGATGGGAGGGTCTGGGAGGGAGGGTATGCTGCTGATTGGCTGGAATGTGTCTGCTGACTGTGAGGTACAGGGTCAAAGTTTACTCAATGATGACGAATAGGGGGTGGACCGAACATCGCATATGTTCGCTCGCCGCAGCGAACACGCACAAGCTATGTTCGCCGGGAACTGTTCACCGGCGAATAGTTCGGGACATCTTATTTGTGAATTCAACTTAGAGCTGGGTTCCTAATAGTTGTATTGCTAGAATATAATGAAGATTGAGAATATAGCGCTATATTCTCAATCTTTTTATAACCTGCATTAATCGCATTGCGAATTTAACTTAGAGCTGGGTTCCTAATAGTTGTATTGCTAGAATATGACGAAGATTGAGAATAGAGCGCTATATTCATTATATTCGTCAATTCTAGCAATACAACCATTAGAAACTCAGATCTAAGTTGAATTCGCAATGTGATTAATATAACCTGTATTAATCGCATTGCGATTACAACTTAGATCTGAGTTCCTAATGGTTGTATTGCTAGAATTGCCGAATATAGCGCTATATTCTCAATTTATATTCTAGCAATACAACCATTAGGAACTCAGCTCTAAGTTAAATTCGCAATGCGATTAATACAGGTTATAATAATCGCATTGCGATTACAACTATTAACACTGCAGCTTCAGAATGAATCTAAGATAGATGCTGTCCTTGCGTTTAGATAGGAGGTGGGAGGGTCTGGGAGGGAGGGTATGCTGATTGGCTGGAATGTGTCTGCTGACTGGGAGGTACAGGGTCAAAGTTTGCTCAATGATAAAGTATAGGGGCGAAACGCGAACATCGCATATGTTTGCCTGCTGCGGCAGACGCGAACAAGCTATGTTCGCCGGGAACTGTTCGCCGGCAAATAGTTCGGGACATCTCTATTCTTTACCTATTTATATGGACATGTTACATTTTGTAAAAAAGAATATGCATGCCACTGGGCCGTGCTATTACACTCTTGTTGGATTCTGCTTCTCCTGTCATCTGCCACCATCCTGTGCTGTATGCCACTACTGTTGCTACCCCCACTTTATTATGTGGCCTCTATTGTCCCTGTTACTGCTCTTGGCCCCCATACCCACTCTCTTATGGGGCCACTATTGTCGCTTTTTGTCCGTGTTGACATCATTGTTTATTTTTCCCTTCTTTTTAACTGTCAGAAGAACAGGTAAAAAAGGGATCCTGTATTTTGAGCATCCATACTGCCTTTTTCACACGGTCAGTATTTGATCAGATTTTGATTAGAATTTGTAAGTTAAAAGCAGGGGTGGGCCAACAACACAGATAAGATGCAAATAATTCCATTACATTTTATCTCTGTTTTGGAATCACTCCTGGTTTTGGTTTACAAATTGTATATTTGCATCTGAAACAACTTGCTCTATAAAAATAACACATCATCCGCACTGAAATTGGTCTTCTTTTCCCCACGTGAAAACACTGCATTTTTTTTTGCAGCAGCAGCAGCCACTTGGAGAAGCTCAATGCAAAGAGATTATTACAGCTTCCAAAATGGTTGTATTAATTTCTATTGGCTGAGCTCCCCCTAGTGGTGGCTGCAGGCAGCCAACTAGCAACTGTTTCTCGATGTAAATATATAGAGAAATATGACTTTCAGAATGAACGCCATATATTTGGATCACCTGTTCCACTTTTTTCTGATATAAAAATTAGATAAAGTGGGTGAGGCCAAAGGCAACTTTTTATTATTATAAATTTGCATTTAAGTAGAATTTTTTCCACTTGGACGCCCTCAGACATCTAAGGCGTTGCACATGTTCTGCATTGCCTGGGAGTGGTTAATTCACGGACACTGAGAAACTAGGTGCAGGGGCTCAAACTATGTTTTGCTATGGGGCCCTATGAGATCAGTGTACTCTCCTGCTTTGAAGAGATAGAGGAAAGCAGTTATACAACTCAAATTTTTGCCTATATCCATACATTGCTAGTGGAAGATTTACACTGAATTTGCACTGAGAATGGCTGTTGGCCATAGTAAAGAGAGACTTACCTGTTTTCAACAACTGGACTGGTTA
The DNA here is from genome assembly GCA_033119425.1 of Bufotes viridis. Taxonomy (NCBI): domain Eukaryota; kingdom Metazoa; phylum Chordata; class Amphibia; order Anura; family Bufonidae; genus Bufotes; species Bufotes viridis. The sequence continues at coordinate 147,465,200 of CM065590.1, read as the reverse complement.
CTGACTCTAGCATTATTGGTGGGCCACAACACCTACAGTGCCTTTGGGAAGTCTTTATACCCCTTAAAATTTTCCACATTTTTTTATGTTACATCCACAAATTTAAATATGTTTTATTGGGATAGATGTGATAGACCAACAAATAAATAGCAAGTACAGTATGTATGAAGTGAAAAGAAATGATACATTGTTTTGAAAAAATCTTAATAAATTAAAATCTGGAAAGTGTAGCATGCATTTGTATTCATCCCCCCTGAATTAATACTTTCACTGCAATTACAGCTGCAAGTGTTTTGGGGTATGTTTTTACCAGTTTTGCACATCTAGAGGCTGAAATTTTTGCCCATTCTTCTTTGCAAATTAGCTCAAGCTCAGTCAGATTGAATGGAGAACACAGTGAACAGTAATTTTCTAGTCTTGTCACAGATTCTCAAAGTCTGGACTTTGACTAGGTCATTCTAAGGCTACATGCACACGACAGTTGTTTTTTGCTGTCTGCAAATCGGGATCCGCAAAAAAAAATGATGGTCCATCTGTTTTCTTTAGAGGATTCCTTTTTTTTCACAGATCCCTTGTAATAAATGCCTATCCTCTTCCGCAAATGAGAAAAAAGTAGGACATGCACTACTTTTTTTGCTGAAGGGAAACACGGACAACGGACGCGGAAAACAAACGGATGAACGGTCAGCATTTTTTTGCTGACCCATTGAAATGAATGGGTTCCTATCTGCAAAAAAAACTGAAACGGAAGCCAAGAAAAACAACTGTCATGTGCATGTAACCTAACACATGAATTTACTTTGATATAAACCATTCCAATGTAGCTCTGGCTGTATTTTTAGGGTCGTTGTCCTGTTTCAGGCCTCTTGCAGCCTGATTTTCCCATCACTCTGACCAGCTTCCCTGTCCCAGATGAAGAAAAGCATTCCTACAGCATGATGCTGCCACCACCATATTTAAGTGCGTGTATGGTGTTCAGGGTGATGTGCAGCGTTAGTTTTCTGCCACACATAGGGTTTTGCTTATCTGATCAGAGCACCTTCTTCCACCTATTTGCTGTGTCTCCTAAATGACTTGTGGAAAATGGGAATTCTTACGGCTTGCTTTCAAAATGGCTTTCTTCTTGCCACTCTGCCATAAAGGACAGGTTTGTGGAGTATATGACTAATAGTTATCCTGTGGAGAGATTCTCCCACCTGAGCTTTGGATCTCTGCAGCTCCTTCAGAGTGACCATGGGGCTCTTGGCTGCTTCTTTGCTTAGTCCACTCCTTGCATGGTCTGTCAGTTTAGGTGGACTGCCATGTCTTAGTAGATTCGCAGTTGTGCCATACTCCTTCCATTTTCAGAAGATGGATTGAAAAGTGCTCCATAAGATGCTCAGAACTTGGATTATTTTTGTATAACCCTACTTTATACTCCTCAACAACATTATCTCTGATCTGTCTGGTGTGTTCTTTAGCTTCATGATGCTGTTTGATCACTAATGTTCTCTACCAAGCCTCGTAGGCGTTCACAGAACAGCTGTAGTTATACTGAGAATAAATTACACACAGTTGGACTATGGACGTGGGGTACAGGGCGCCAGGGGCGGACTGACCGGCCGGGCACTTCGGACGTGGTCCGAGGGCCCGGCCGGAAAGGGGGCCCAGCGGCAGCTGCAGCTGCTCAGTGTGTCCAAAGTAAAATTAAGTCTCTGATCCGCGGGGATCAGAGACTTAAAAAATGCCCAGATCATTAAATAAAATAACCCCCCCCCCCTGCACCCCGCCATATTACTGTCCCCCCGGCGGTGCAGGGCGGGGGGATTGCGGGAGGAGGTGCGGGAGGCGGGCGGTGCGGCAGGCGGGATCGCATTTGCGATCCCCCGCCCGCCTCCTTTAAAAGATTTCCCTGGTGTCTAGTGGTTATAGCAGGGGGTCAGCACATTGCTGACCCCCTGCTATAAACTGCTGACATCTGTGCCGCAGATGTCAGCAGTTTAACCCCTTCCATACCGCGGTCCGTATGGACCATGGTATGGAAGGGGTTAACAGGGAGGGAGCTCCCTCCCTCTCCCATCGGGGGGCTGCTGTGCCTTTTGCAGCCCCCCGACAGGTTGGGAGGCAGAGGGAGGGAGCTCCCCTCCCTCCCCATCACCCGCTGCTCTGTACTGGCAGTGGGTGATGGTCACCATGGAGACAGGACGCTTACTGAAGCGCCCTGCTCTCTCCATGGTGCTGAAAAAATAAAAGAAAACACTATCACTGTATAAAAATAAAAAAAAACTACACATATTACATATCGTCGCGTGCGTAGAAGCCTACTCTATAAAAATATCACATGACCTGACCCATAAGGTGAACACCAAAAAGACAAAAACAAAAAAATGGTGTAAAAAAAGCAATTTTTGTCACCTTGCATGACAAAATGCGTAATACCAAGCGATCAAAAAGGCTTATGCCTTCCAAAATAGTATCAATAAAACCGCCATCACATCCCGCAAAAAAATGAGCCCCTACATAGGACAATCGCCCCAAAATATAAAAAAAATGGCTCTCAGACTATACAGACATTAAAACATGATTTTTTTTCTAAAATGCTGTTAAAGTAAAATACATAAAAAAAGTATACATTTTAGGTATCGCCGCATCCGTAAAAACATTCTCTATAAAAATATCCCATGATCTAACCCCTCAAGAAAATACCGTAAAAAAAATTAAATAAAAACAGTGTAAAAAAAAAAAATTGTCACCTCACATCACAAAAAGTGTAATAGCAAGCGGTCAAAAATTTATATGAAACCCAAAATAGTGCCAATCGATCCGTCATCTCATCCCGCAAAAAATGATACTCTACATAGGATAGTCGGACCAAAAAAAAAAAAAAAAAAAGACTCTCAGACTAATGATATTATTGTGTAAAAACGTAAATAAATAAATAAAAAGTATACATATTAGGTATTGCTGCATTCGTAAGAACAAGCTCTATAAAAATAACACATTAACTAACCTCTCAGGTGAACACAACAAAAAAAATAATATAAAAACTGTGTCAAAAGCCATTTTTGTCACGATACATCACAAAAAGTAGCAAGCGACCAAAATGTCATATGCACTCCAATACAGTGCCAATCAAACCGCCATGTCATTCCGCAAAAAATGAGCCCCTACATAAGACTGTCGCCCAAAAAATAAAAAAATATGGCTTTGAGAATGGGGAGACATAAAAAATATTTTTTTTTTCACAAATGCTTTATTATGAAAAACTGTAACAAAAATTCCCAAAAAGTAGTCATATTTGGTATTGTCACGTCCAGAACAACCTGTTCTATAGAAATAGCACACGATCTAACCTTTCAGATCAACGATGTAAATAACAAAAAATAAAAACGGTCCCAAAACAGCAATTTTTTTTTTTAATTTTCCATTTTAATCCATTTTTCTAGTAACAAAGCAAGGGTTAACAGCCAAACAAAACTCAATATTTATTACTTTAATTCTGTAGTTTGCAGAAACAGCCCATTTTGTTTGGCTGTTAACCCTTGCTTTGTTACTGGAAAATTATCTTTTGTGGAACACCTAAAGGGTTAACAACGTTTGTAAAATCAGTTTTGAATACCTTGAGGGATATGGGAGTGGCTGGAGGCGGGATATGGGAGTGACTGGAGGCGGGACATGGGTGGGGCCTGGAAGGGGGCCCTTGATTAATTTGCCCGGGGGCCCTGAGGGTTCTCAGTCCGCCCCTGCAGGGTGCTGAATTCAAATGCGCGACACACTTTTCACATTTTTATTTATTAAAAATGTTTAAAACCATGTATCATTTTCTTTTTATTTCACACATATTTGCTACTTTGTGTTGGTTTATCATATAAAATGTAAATAAAATACCTTTACGTTTGTGATTGTAAACTGAAAACACGTGGGAAAGTTGAGGGGTATGAATACTTTTTCAAGGCACTGTAATTGTGTGAGGGCAATTTAGAGTAGAATGATAAAGGATCTAATTCAACTTATATCTAGAGATTGGTTAGAGGACCATTTTTCCCCTCCTATTCCCTCCCTACATCACCTCCTGATGAAGCTTATGCAAAACACTAGTCGATGACCAGACACACAGCACTTTATCTAACCGTGAGCTCTTTCTTCCATGTAAAGGTTTATCTTTTCACATTTGGACTACTATTGTTTGTAAGGAGTAAATTTGTCCAGTGTCCTATATAAATAGCTTATTTGATGTAGTGCAGCAAGTGGGATTTGTTTGTAAAAGTTCTACTATCTTCATATCACGGTTAGAATAGGTATTCCTTATACCAAATCACTGCTTTTAGAGTGGCAGTTCACATATAATTATTTATATTCATATTTACTGCTGCCAATTGAGTGGTTGTTGACATCTTCACCAGTGGCACTGTAAGCACCTGTATTTGACAGTTAAATTAGTTACTAGACTAATATGCATTTTACTTTATGAAGTTTGGATCCTCATATTGATTATTGTTTTAATGATATTTAATAATAATCATACTTTTTAATGGGAGCATAGTGGCTACATTTTTTCTTTGTTGTATATTATAGTTGTTGAATAGCTAGTTTTCAGTTGTAGTTTAAACCATGATATATAGGAAGAATTGCTTGTATTAAATTTATGTCTTTCATACCACTGTATGTTGTCATCAATCATTGCTTTTACTATTGGAAAAGTTAGAGGCCCACATCGATCATTTTCTGTATGTCTCTGTACACCATTGTGCACACATTTTGCTACAAGTCCTGCTTGTGCAAAAATATGCAAATGTATGTGGGTTTTTCACCACAGTCATCAACTTTTCCTAAGGCCTCTTTCACACTTGCGTTCTGAGGATCCGGCGGGCACTTCCGTCCCGCCGAATCCATGAGAACGCAAGTCTTCGAAATGCTTTCAGGTTACTATGGCAGCCAGGACGCTATTAAAGTCCTGGTTGCCATAGTAGGAGCGGGGAGCGGGGGAGCGGTATACTTACAGTCCGTGCGGCTCCCGGGGCGCTCCCGAATGACGCCAGAGCGCCCCATGCCCATGGATCACGTGATCCATGCGATCACGCCATCCATGCGTGTGGGGCGCCCTGATGTCACTCTGAGCGCCCGGGAGCCGCACGGATGATAAGTACATTCCTCCCCTGCTCCCCACTACATTTTACCATGGCAACCAGGAGTTCAGTGTCCTGGCTGCCATGGTAACAATTGAGAAAAAACTAAACATCGGATCTGGCGATGCGCCGAAACGACGTTTAGCTTAAGGCCGGATCCGGATTAATGCACTTCAATGGACATTCATTCCGGATCCGGCGTTACGGCATGTCTTCCGGATTTTTGGACGGAGACAAATCCGGAGCATGCTGCGCTTTTGTCAACGTCCAAAAAACGTTCACATACTGAACGGAAGACATCCTGATGCATCCTGAACGGATTTCTCTCTATTCAGAATGCATGGGGATAATCCTGATCAGTATCTTTCCGTCCTAGAGCCCCGAGGACGGAACTCTAGGACGGAAAGCAAAAACGCTAGTGTGAAAGGGGCCTAAAAGTGGGGTGCTGGGATGAAGGTGATATTGGGACAGGCCTAGCTGGCCTGGCACATTTATTATAATTTACGCCATAGACGTGAACTAAATTAAACCAGAAGACATTGTAGATTTCAGTTCTTTAGTGGGGGACCTATAAAGTATCACCATTATTAAGATATGTGCATCAGTTAACCACTTCAGCCCCCCTAGCTTAAACACCCTTAATGACCAGGCCACTTTTTACAATTCTGCACTACACTACTTTCACCGTTTATTGCTCCGTCATACAACTTACCACCCAAATTAATTTTACCTCCTTTTCTTCTCACTAATAGAGATTGCATTTGGTGGTATTTCATTGCTGCTGACATTTTTTTTTTTTTTTATATTAATCAAAAATGACCGAAATTTTTGCAAAAAAATGACATTTTTCACTTTCTGTTGTAATTTTTTATAAATAAAACTATATTTCAAAAAAAATGTAACTTTTATCTGATAATGGGTTGACGTACTAAACAAATATTATTTACTGCCTATCTAAAGTACGTTAAAAACGCTTTATTTAATACATTTTTAAATAAATAATCTCCACAATTATAGGCTGGTAGAGTGAATTGGAACTGTTCAGACCAGTAATTATGCTGGTTCCTGAATCCACCCTACCACAAGAACTCCTTATTGTGTCTAGGAGTATAAGACAAAACAGGGTACTGCTGCTGCAATTCTAAGGCCCCTTTCACACGGGCGAGTTTATCGCGCGGGTGCAATGCGTGACGTGAACACATAGCACCCGCACTGAATCCTGACCCATTCATTTCAATGGGTCTGTGTACATGAGCGTTTTTTTTTTCACGCATCACTTGTGCGTTGCGTGAAAATCGCAGCATGTTCTATATTCAGCGTTTTTCACGCAGCCCTAGCCTCATAGAAGTGAATGGGGCTGCTTGAAAAACGCATTGCATCTGCAAGCAAGTGCGGGTGCGTTGCGTTTTTCACTGATGGTTGCTAGGAGATGTTGTTTGTAAACCTTCAGTTTTTTATCACGCGCGTGAAAAACGCATCAAAACGCATTGCACCCGCGCGGAAAAAACTGAACAACTGAACGCAATTGCAGGCAAAACTGAATGGCTTTGCCTGTGAAATCGCACAGTTTTCACTGAACGCATCCACAGCGCATCCGGACCTAATCCGGACACGCTCGTGTGAAAGAGGCCTAAGAGTGTATCTCTTCAAATCCCTCAGAGCTGCAGTCCCTATGGATGATGTACTACTCAATTACAAATAAGAACTGATCAGCAGTCAAAGTAACCCTATTGGGGCTCAAGTTACGGGAAGAGAGTCAGCCTGCAATTATTATCTTGCAGTGCTTATGCTCGACTCGTTTCCCTTCCGACCATTGTCGGTAATTCATCAGGAGCATATGATCTGAGTGTCTTCGTCGAGATTGTTGACTGCAATCCTGATGCATATGTATAAAATGTATTAAAAAAATGGAAAAAGTTGTCATTTAGGCCTCATGCACACGGCCGTTGTTCGGGTCCGCGTCCGAGCCGCATATTTTGCGGCTCGGCCGCGGACCCATTCATTTCAATGGGGCCGTAAAAGATGCGGACAGCACTCCGTGTGCTGTCCGCATCCGTTGCTCCGTTCCGTGCCCCCGCAAAAAAAATATAGCATGTCCTATTCTTGTCCGTTTTGTGGACAAGAATAGGCATTTCTATAATGGGCCGCGATCCGTTCCGCAAAATGCGGAACGGAACGCGGAACAGCTTCCGTGTTTTGCGGATCCGCGATTTGCGGACCGCAAAACACCAACGGTCGTGTGCATGTAGCCTTACAGAGATATTTTTCACACACAGTATGGGTATATGTAAAAATACACCCCAAAACTGCAAATCTGATGGTGGATATGCAGTAGCCCCGACAAAGCACTCAAACTAGAAACGCTGCACGACTCTGATGGTGTGCATGCAGCAAACAGATGAGCCTCCCGGCAATGTATTGGCCGTCAATGCCGGGAGGCTCATCTGTTTGCTGCACGCACACCATCAGAGGCGTGCCGCGTTCTAAATAGCTCTGTACCTTAACAAGTCAGCAAACTAGTTTGAGTGTTTTGTCGGGGCTACTGCATATCCACCATCAGATTTGCAGTTTTGGGGTGTATTTTTACATATACCCATACTGTGTGTGAAAAATATCTCTGTAAATGACAACTTTTTCCATTTTTTTTTATATAAAGTTGTCAATTTACTGAGATATTCCTCTCACCCAGCATGGGTATATGTAAAAATACATCCCAAAACACATTGCCTTACTTCTCCTGAGTACGGTGATACCACATTTTGCAGCGTCTCGCGAGATGACACGTATATGCGTTCAGGAGGAATAAGCCGGCCGCCCGCAGGACGCATCCCTGTGTTAGGCGATCGGGAGGTGGTTAATAATTGGAGCATCTCATGCTCATGCAAGACAAATTAAGAACTTTGTATAAAACCCCTAAAGAATTAATTAATCTGTAAAAGTTCTCTTGTAGTGTTGATCGTGAATATTCTAATTGCGAATTTCTATCGCGAATATCGGCACTTCTAGAATTCGTGAAAATCTAGAATATAGTGCTATATATTCATAATTGCGAATATTCTAGTTTTCTTTTTTTATCAGTACTACTGCTTCTTGCTTGTTGGCCAATGAGAAGGCTGCAATATCTTTGTCAGATCTTAGCAACATCACTAGCAACCAATAGGAAAGTTGCCTACCCCTTTACTATATAAGAAACTCCCCAGAAGCCATTTTCTGCCATTTTTTGCAGTTCTAAGGCCTCTTGCACACGAACGTGTGCGCCCCGTGCCCGTGCCGCGGGCCGCAAAATGCGGCCCGCAATGCTCGGGCACTGACCGTGGGGCAGTCGCAGCGATCGCGGACCCATTCACTTGAATGGGTCCGCGATTCGTCTGCCCGCAAAAAAGATAGGACATGTTCTATCTTTTTGCGGGACAGAAGTACGAACGGAACCTCGCGGAAGCACTCCGTAGTGCCTCCGCAGTGCTCTGTGCCGTCATTCCATTCTCACATCGCCCGCATCTCTCGGACTTGCGGACCCATTGAAATGAATGGGTCCGCATCCGTGATGCGGAATGGCCACGGAATGGTGCCCGTGTATTGCGGATCCGCAAATGCGGTCCGCAATACGGGCACGGGGCGCACACGTTCGTGTGCAAGAGGCCTAAGAGAGAGAAGTGCAATTGCTGTGCTCTGTGCTTTGCAGACTCATCCGGATCCTTATTTAATTTCATTAGATAGTTAGCTCATATATATATAATACAGATAGTTGGGAGATAGTCAGTGTAGGTTAGTGATATAGTGTAGCTGAGGTTCCAGTGCAGGGTGTCAGGTAGTGTGATAGGAATTACTGTTCTGTGATAGGGATTAGTGTCTCTGTTAGACACAGTGCTGTGATGCCACAACAATACTTAGTGCACCAATCAGTAATATCTACTCAGACCTGATAAAATGTGAAGTTGCACCTATTCTGCAAAACAAATGCACATCATTAGTACCGATTTGCACAATTGCGAAAATAATGACTGGAGAATTCGCAAATTTATTGCCAATATTATGTGAAAAATTTGTGAAATATTGCGAAAACGAATATTGCCTATGCCTCTTATCACTACTCTCTTGCATATTCCTGAATATTAATAGATGGATATAATTTTGATGTAGTATTATATTTCTAGCTGCCAGAAGCATGTTACATACAAACTATATATGTTGTTGATACAGCTGGTTCAGCAATGGTAGCCATGAGTGGATGGAAAAAGCGGTCCGATCTGAAATTCACTGTTTGAATGTGAATTGAATTCAGATTCAATTGCATTGTAAAAGCTCTCTTGCATATTCCTGAATATTTATACCTGGACATAATTTTGATGTAGTATATTTATAGCTAGCAGAAACATATTACACGCAGACATACTGTATATGTTGTTGATACAGCCGCTTCAGCAATGGTAGCCAGATTGTATGAGTGGAAAAAGAGATCCAATCTGTAATTCAATTTTTGAATGTGAATTAAATTTGTCAAATTCATTGTGAGCTAAGTTGAGAGTTGATGTTACAATAATGCAGCATGTGTGGAATTTACAGATGGTCAGACAAGTGTAGTCCAATGATGTGTTGCTTTTGAATAGCAATGTCCAGCCAAACCTTACTTCTCACACCATGTACCTCTTTGAAAGCTGAAATTGGTAAAATATGAATGACTACACCACTCATTTACTAATTTTACTTAGATGGGTCTTCACACTATAAGGCCTAATTCACACGTCCGTAGTGTGTTTTGCGGAAACACGGAAACATGGATCCGCAAAACACGGACGGCTGCAATGTGCATTCCGCATTTTGCGGACCGCACATTGCTGGCACTATATAGAGAATGCCTTTTCTTGTCCGCAATTGCAGACAAGAATAGGACATGTTCTATTTTTTTGCGGAAACGGAAACGCGGATGCGGAAACACGTATGCGGAAATGCAGATGCAGACATCACATAGTGTGCTGTCCACATCCATTCCTGCCCCTTTGAAATGAATGGGTCTGCAACCCTTCCGCAAAATTGCGGATGGGATGCGGATCCATTTTGCGGACGTGTGAATAGGGCCTTAACCAAATGTATCTGATGTCACAGATTCCAAAAGAGTATCTGTTTGGCATTCATCAGGCCAATATGCATCTATAAAATTATATTTTACTGCATAAAAGGCTGCAGTTGACTATGCTACACAGTACAGAGGTATACAGTATAAAGCTTCTCCACCAAGATACTGCACCTACAGTGGAAGGTTTAAATGTGATGTTACCATGGCCTTACATAGTGTAATATATATATATATATATATATATATATATATATATATAAAATTTCCTCCTCTCATTTCCATCCCTCATGCCAAAGTATTTAGTTTATACAGAGTTTTTAAAATGTTATGGCATGATATATTTTTGCAGCTAATGTTAATCTGCAACCTCATTGGGATGAGAATTAATTAAAACATTAGCATGGGAAGATGCCGTATTAAAATAAGCAATGATTATGAATTATGAAGAATAACATGACATGTAAAAACAGAAGACAAGTTGTTGTCGAAGAATCCGGTATTCATAATAGAATGCTATTGGCCCAGAGCTAAAATCATTTACAGCATCATTGATCCTTTAATATCTACGTTCAGTTTTTGTTATGTAAATAGCAATGGAAAAGCAGTTATGGATTGGTTTTTATGGCCAACAAAACACCAAGAGTAACCATGCACCTCGTTTCGATATCACAGCTCCTTCAAGCAGTTAAGACATTGTTAGAAGTGAGGAAATGGAGGTGAAGAGTGTCACAAGTGACTGAAAGGGAATAAACTGTTGTAAGTAAACCATTAACACTGTTACCGTGGAATGTAGGTGCCGCAGGTTTGTTAATGGTGGACAAGTGGCTTGTAAGTGAAGTGGAAGAAAGTGATGAAATTGCTTTTCAAGGAGTTTCGAGACTAAAAATAAAAAAAAATGGAAGGATGTTGGAGTAGAGAGATCTTAACATAGAATAGAAGAGTAGATAAGGTTTGCATGGTATTTACAAACACTTGATATTTAACTTCCTAAATGGAGTTTCCACCTTTTTTTTTATTTGAAGCCCAGCCATCTATACCTGTTGAGAAACCATATTCAACTACTGTAAACCCTACAGCTTCATTCCAGCTGTCTGGATCCTAGCTCTCTTCTGTGGGCTTCCGGTCAACTTTTGAGTGGAAAGGGTTTGCTCCAGCCAATGACTAGTCTCAGTGATGATATCTCCCCAAGCAGCACGTGTTGGGTCAAGCTAACATTTGTGAAAACTGTTTATCATCATGGTTGGATGATAGTTATGACTGGGCAGTTAACATACACGGTTGCAGTCTGTAAGAAAGGATCATCAAAACTTGGTGAGAGAGAAATGTTTGTATTTATGTAAAGTCCTGTCCAAAGCCGACACTTCAGGACGATATTAGTGCGGAAATGCGGGTAGTCACTGCGGGTAGAAATACATGGAGGAAAAACAATAATAAAATACTAATAGGAGTTTGTTTTAAGCCACCTAATATACCAGAGTCCACACAAAATCTAGTACTAAGGGCTCCTGCACACGGACATTTTTTTTTTTCCATTTAAGTTCCGTTTTTTGTGTTTCGTATACGGAACCATTCATTTCAATGGATCCGCAAAAAAATCCGAAGGTACTATGTATGCCTTCTGTTTCCATTTTTCCGTTCCGTTCAAAGATAGAACATTTCCTATTACACATGCCGCATGTGTGTGACAATAATAATGTGTCTGCTGGACCTGCCTGGTGGTAAAGACCTCTGTCAACTCATGTGTCATTATGTCATTGCCAACCCAATTATGCCATACACATATGGACTGGTCCTGTACTCCTGTGAGGCTGCAGCAAGACAGGGGTGTAGTGTGGACTAAGACTACATGTGCAGCAGTGCATTCAATACAGTCCCTAAATAAATATTGCCAGATTAGCAACGCTGCTCAATGTCATTACCATTATGTGAACACTGCATGGGGTTATTGGCAATAACCCCATACAGTGTTCACATAATAATAATATTATACTGCCATAATATAAGTTATAACACCAACATACTGCCAACACCAACATTAGGCTAGTTTCACACTTGCGGCACATGTATCTGGCAAGCAGTTCAGTCGTCAGAGCTGCCTGCCGGATCCGCCATTTAGTGTCACAACTGGCAGCATTTGTAGACAGATCCGGTTGCGGATCCATCTACAAATGCATAGGAAGAACGGATCCGTCCCTCCGCTTGTCATGCGGATGGACGGATCCATCCTGCACTCATTTTTACAGTTTTCCCGGTCTGCGCATGCGGATCCACCCTTCAGTTGCTTAGCATGCTGCGGTATTATGTCCGGCCAAAATGC
>CM065590.1:144423365-144445392 GCA_033119425.1 Bufotes viridis | reverse complement strand
AAACAAAAATGCAACAGCACTCTGCAACCAGAGCTCTGCCCAAGATAGAAGCAATAAGAGGACTTGCCGCATTTTGACATACTATTACGCCATGGTGATCGGCTGGCACTAGAGCGGTGTGCACCTGATCACTGCAGGGACCCAGCAGTCCCTGATAGTTGGGCCCTGCTGTATCCACTGGCATTGCTAAAGCAGATGCTGGCGGATTAATCCTTCTATGCCGCTGTCCGCGCTGACCGCGGCATAGGAGGCATTTGTGGCGGGTGAGGGAGCCCATCGGGTCCCTCGCTGCTGTGGCGGAACCCGAGGGGGACAAGCAGCCTGATGCCGTCCACAGGCTGCCAAATGCCTTGCACGGCATCACGATCTGCCTAAGTCTCCTAGGCAACCTGTTAATGTATTACTCTGTGTAAAACACTAACAGGAAATGCATTAGAATGCAGATGTATTGTAATGCATTGCGGAGGTGATCAGACCCTCAAAAGTTTAAGTCCCAGAGTGGGACAGAAATAAAGTTTTCCAAAAAAAAAAGTGTTTTTATTAAAAAAAAAGAAAGAATAAAGTTTCAAGTAAAAAAGAAAAAAATTCCATTCCCCTGATTTTATAATAAAAAATATATTAGGTATCACCACATCCATAAGGACCAGCTCTATAAATATATCACATGATCCAGGCAGTCCAATAAACACTATAAAAAAAATAAAAATAAAAACTGTGCTAAAAAAAAACATTTTTGTCTCCTTACATCACAAAAATTGCAACACCAAGCGATCAAAAATGCGTATGCCCCCTGTGGTAAGGTGCAAGGTGTCATATGCGATGGCAGGTACGTGTCACCGAGGTTGCTGGCCTCGGTGAGGTGAGAGCCGGGTTTTTGTCTGCAGCAGCTAGTGCTGTTTTGACTCTTTTAAATAGCATGGCTGCAAAGCCGATCCGGGCCGGCTCTTACTGGGAGCAGCTAAAGAGTAGGGTGGGTGGCTGCTCCCCACGGTCCAGTCCGAGTTTTGGGCTGGGTATAAAACACAGCCATCAGCTGTGTCTGAGTGTGATTATCCTGGAGCCTGCTAACAGGGCTGAGGAGTTCTCTGTGCTGGAGGACGGAGCTCAGCAAGGTGGTGTTTCCTGCAACCTGAAGGAGGAATCGCCTGCGGCTGAACCGACTGCTAGGTGTGAACCCGCACTTAAACCACCCAAGGTGACTGGACCCTGTGTTGGCCTGTTTTTGGTTTTGCCACATGATTTCTGTTGTGTGTGAACTGTCACCAAGAGACTGTTTTCATTTCTGGTGTGCAAGTGTGAATAAAACACTGTTTGATGCACAATCTGGACTCCTTGTTTTGCCTCTAAACTGCACCCGCACCGCTGTCTACCAGAGCGACTCCCCACATTTGGTGTCGGATGCGGGCATGCGCAGTGAGGCTGGCGTGAACGCCGAACTTTGTTTTTGCTGAGCAAAAGTGAATGTCCTATATTAAGCCGGCAAAGTTGCAGCCTGTGATCCCCGACAAAATGGAGGCGGCTGTGAAAGCCCTCATAGAGGCTAACGTGCAGCAGCGGGAGACCAACCAGCTACTGCTACAGCACGTGATGGCGTTGCAAGCGGCAGGAGCGGCCCCACCGCGCCCACGATGCCCGGAAAGCTGTCCGTGCCGCGATCCCTAAGATGACCCCTCGGATGATGTTGAGACCTATCTGGCGGTGTTCGAGAAGGTGGCCGTGAGGGAGAAATTACCCCGAGAACAGTGGGCAGAGGTCGCCGCTCCGTTCCTGGCGTCTGGACCCCAGCAAGTTTTTTTTTGATTTGGCAGACGACCAGGCTGCTGACTATTCCACGGTGAAGGGGGAGATCCTGGCCAGACTGGGGTAAACGTGTTGGTCCGGGCTCAGCGTGTCCACCAGTGGGACTTTAACGTGGCTGAACCCGCCAGGCCGCAGTACTATGAGTTGCTGCACAGGTTGCAAAAATGGCTGCAGCCTGAGGTTCTGAGTCCGACTGCTATGCTGGACCGGCTGCTGGCTGACATGTTTTGGAGGGCCTTGCCTTACCCCCTTCAACACTGGATCGGCCAGGTATCCCCACCAATGCCCTTGAGATGGTCGACCTGGTGGAACGATATGAGGCCACCAGAAACCTGCAGGGGGTTCTTTGGGAGGGGGCCAGTCAAACCCCGCAAATCTCCACCCCAGTCCCGGCGGCCGGCCAAACCCGCCCGGGAGGTACCTCTTGCAGATCCGTCCCCAGTGGTCTGCTGGCAGTGTCGGGAGCCTGGACACATAAGGGCCAACTGTCCACAGTGGGGGAACCCATGGAGACTAATTATGGGTACCGGGCTTCCATGTATGCCCGGAGACTGTGTGCGACCGGCATCCCCGAGACAATGGACAGTCGTCATCTGTGCCAGGTGCAAGTCGGGGATAACCTGGCAGTGGCGCTGTTGGACTCAGGGAGCCTGGTAACCCTGGTAAGTGCTGCCCTGGTACAGCCCACCCAGTATACGGGCCGGAAAGTTGGGGTGGTGTGCATACACGGAGACTTAAAGGACTATCCCACTGCTGAAATGTCTCTGTCCACGGCGGCCGGCACCTGGACTCTGTGAAGTGGCGATCTCCGCCAAACTACCGTATGAACTAATAATTGGGAGAGACTTCCTGGTTTTCCGTCACTATGGCCTGAGGTGAAAGTGACTAATAGCCCTGAGACAGGGGTAACCCTAGCAGAGTGGCCTGGTTCCTGTGGGAGGCCAGAGCCCTGGGAGCCCGAGTCCGAAGGGCCTGCGGTAGGGGTGACCACCACTTCTGTGATAGAGGGGGAGACACCCCCACTGAGTGGAATGGTGGGAGACATGGAGGACTTGCCACCAGGTCCTGAGTTGGCAGACCTCCACGCCTCCGGAGATAATTTTGGGACCGCCCAACACCGGGACCAAACCCTCACCAGGGCCTGGGAGAATGTGCTGAAATTGATGGTAAACCCCAGAAACCAGGGGCTGAATTAATGTTCCCACGATTTATTGTTCTGCAGGATATGTTGTATCGGGTGAACCAAATCCGAGGTGAACCTGTTGAACAGTTGGTGGTGCCCACAGCGTATCGCAAGCTTGTCATGGAGCTTGCCCACCAACATGTTCTTGGGGGACACCTGGGGTGGCAGAAAACCCAGGACCGCATACTGCAGCGGTTTTATTGGCCCGGTGTGTTCAAGGAGGTAGAAGATTATTGTAAGTCCTGTCCAACCTGTCAGATAACTAGCCCCCAGCCACATTTCCGTAGTCCTCTGGTACCTCTGCCAATTATTGAAGTACCGCTTGAGCGAGTCGCTATGGATTTAATTGGGCCTGTACCAAAGTTCGCCAGGGGCCACCAACACATTCTGGTAGTTCTCGACTATGCCACTGGTATCCGGAGGCGGTGCCTCTGCGACATACCTCAGCTAGGCTCATTGCCAAAGAGTTAATGGAGATGTTTTCCCGTGTGGGCCTGCCTAAAGAGGTTCTGACAGACCAAGGGACCCCTTTTATGTCCAAAGTAATGAGGGAACTGTGTAAATTGTTGCGTATAAAGCAGTTACGGACGTCCGTTTACCATCCGCAAACAGACGGTCTTGTGGAGAGGTTTAACCAAACTCTAAAAATATGTTAAAGAGGGTGGTGTCTAGAGATGGGAAGGACTGGGATCTGCTTCTGCCCTATCTCATGTTCGCAGTGCGAGAGGTGCCCCAGGCCTCTACTGGGTTCTCGCCCTTCGAACTGCTTTATGGCAGACACCCTCGGGGCCTGTTGGATATCGCCAAGGAAGCATGGGAACAACAGCCTGTCCCCCACAAAAGTGTCATTGAGTATGTCGCCCAGATGCAGGAACGGATGGAAAGGGTGTTGCCCTTGGTCCGGGAGCATATGGAGGCAGCGCAACAAGCCCAGAGTAGGGGTGTACAATCGTCAGGCTCGGGCACGGGACTTCAATCCGGGAGATCGGGTTTTGGTTCTGGTACCCACCCTTGACAGCAAATTCCTAGCTAGGTGGCAGGGCCCCTATGAGGTGATCGAGAAGTAGGGGAAGTAATTACAAAGTACACCAGCCAGGCGGCGCAAGCCGGAGCAGGTGTACCACGTGAATTTACTTAAGCCGTGGAAAGATAGGACGCGGCCGACGACCCCAGCCCCCGGCCAGGGCTTCTAGGTGAAAAGGGTCCAGCCCCACAGTTCGAGGCCTGTGAAGCCGTGAACCACGGTAAAAATTGCAGACAGCCTGTCTTCCAAACAAGTTCAGGAAGTCAGGAGTTCTCAGTCGGAACACGGATGTGTTCTCGACCTCCCTGGCCGCACGCCTCTCATCCGACATGACATCGCCACTGAGCCTCAGGCCAAGGTCCGGTTAAAACCATACCGGGTACCCGAGGCTCGGCGGCGGGCCATCGCGGAGGAAGTGCAGTTAATGTTGAAGCTCGATGTCATTGAGGAGTCGAAAAGTGAGTGGGCCAGTCCCATAGTCCTAATACCCAAGCCGGATGGGACGTTATGGTTCTGCAACGACTTTCGCAAGTTAAATGAAGTATCCAAGTTTGACGCGTATCCCATGCCCCGAGTAGACGAGCTTGTTGAAAGTTTAGGACAAGCCCGTTATTTTTCTGTGCTGGACCTCACTAAAGGGTACTGGCAGGTACCCTTAACGGAGTCGGCTAAGGAAAACCGCATTTGTTCACCCAGCAGGGCCTGTATCACTACAAGGTGTTACCCTTTGGCCTGCATGGCGCCCCGCCACTTTCCAAAGGTTAATGGACATAGTGCTGCGACCACATCGCCGGTACGCCTCGGCCTACTTAGATGATGTAGTCATCCACAGCACCGACTGGGAAAGCCATTTACCCAAGGTGCAGGCGGTAGTGGATGCCCTGAGGAAAGCCGACTGACCGCTAACCCAAAGAAGTGCTCCATAGGGTTAGAGGAGACAAAATATCTGGGATATGTAATTGGGCGGGAGTTATCAAACCTCAGGTAACTAAGGTAGAGGCCATTCGTAACTGGCCCCGACCGGTCACCACCAGGCAGGTAAAGTCGTTCCTGGGGATTGTAGGTTACTACATGAGGTTTGTGCCCCACTTTGCCACAATAGCAGCGCCATTGACAGACCTGTTGAAGGGGCGAAAGTCTGGGAGGCTTAGCTGGAGTGAGAAGGCGGAGGAGGCTTTCTCCGCGCTGAAGTCGGCCCTGTGTGGGTCCCCGGTTTTGGTGACACCCGACTTCAACAAGGAGTTTGTCGTACAGACCGACGCTCGGAGGTAGGCCTCGGTGCGGTACTGTCTCAGGAGGTCAACGGGGAAGAACATCCCGTTGTCTTCCTGAGCCGTAAGCTCAGTCCCGCCGAGTCCAGATATAGTATAGTGGAGAGGGAGTGCCTGGCTATCAAGTGGGCACTCGAATCTCTCCGCTACTACCTGTTAGGAGGAGGTTCTGTCTGGTGACCGACCATTCCCCTCAAATGGATGAGTCAGGCCAAGGAGAGGAATGCTCGGGTCACCAGGTGGTTCCTATCTCTTCAAAATTTCAAGTTTTCCGTGGAACACAGGGCAGGCCGCTTGCAGGGCAACGCAGATGCCCTGTCCCGCGTCCACTGCCTTACGTGTGTTCACCCTCAGGGCTGAACAAAGGGGGGTATGTGGTAAGGTGCAAGGTGTCATATGCGATGGCAGGTACGTGTCACCGAGGTTGCTGGCCTCGGTGAGGTGAGAGCCGGTTTTTGTCTGCAGCAGCTAGTGCTGTTTTGACTCTTTTAAATAGCATGGCTGCAAAGCCGATCCGGGCCGGCTCTTACTGGGAGCAGCTAAAGAGTAGGGTGGGTGGCTGCTCCCACGGTCCAGTCCGAGTTTTGGGTTGGTATAAAACACAGCCATCAGCTGTGTCTGAGGTGATTATCCTGGAGCCTGCTAACAGGGCTGAGGAGTTCTCTGTGCTGGAGGACGGAGCTCAGCAAGGTGGTGTTTCCCTGCAACCTGAAGGAGGAATCGCCTGCGGCTGAACCGACTGCTAGGTGTGAACCCGCACTTAAACCACCCAAGGTGACTGGACCCTGTGTTGGCCTGTTTTTGGTTTTGCCACATGATTTCTGTTGTGTGTGAACTGTCACCAAGAGACTGTTTTCATTTCTGGTGTGCAAGTGTGAATAAAACACTGTTTGATGCACAATCTGGACTCCTTGTTTTGCCTCTAAACTGCACCCGCACCGCTGTCTACCAGAGCGACTCCCCACACCCCAAATAGTATCAATCAAACCGTCACCTCATCCTGCAAAAAATGAAACCCTACCTAAGACAATCAAAAATTTAAAAAACTATGGCTCTCAGACAATGGAGACACTAAAATATGATTTTTTTTTTGCTTCAAAACTGCTATTATTGTGTTAAAGTGAAATAAATAAATAAAAAGTTGGACATGTTAGGTAATGTTGTGTCAGTAACGATCATGACCTAACCCCTCAGGTGAACACCGTGAAAAAAATGCTAAAATCACTCAATCTTGGTCACCTTGCCTAATAAAGTGTGATAATGAATGATCAAAAATCATATGTACCCAAAAATGGTACCAATAAAAACGCCAACTCTTCCAGAAAAAAATTTGCCCCTGCACAAGACAATCGGCAGAAAATAAAAAGTAAAGCATCTCAGAAAATGGAGACACAAATATATATATAGATTTTTTTCAAAATGCTTTATTATGTAAGCTGAAACAAACAAAGAAAGTAGACATATTTGATATCATTGCATCCGTAACTAACCTGCTCCTTAAAAATAGCACCTGATCTACCCTGTCAGATGAATGTTGCAAAAATAAAAATAAAAACGATGCCAAATTTTTTGGTTACCTTGCCTCACAAAAAATGTAAATGTGATAGAGCAATTAAAATTCATATGTACACCCACTTTTAGGTGTTTTTACTGTAAAGGTGCATCAGGGGCTTAAAATGGGACATGGCATCTAAAAACCAGTCCAGAAAAATCTGCCTTCCAAAACCATATGGCGCCCTTTTCTTCTACGCCCTGCCGTGTGCTCCTTACATCAGTTTACGACCACATGTGGGGTGTTTCTGTAAAACGCAGAATAAGGTTATTACATATTAAGTTTTGTTTGGCTGTTACCCTCGATGTGTTAAAGAAAACATTGGATTAAAATTGAAAATCTGCCAAAAAGTGAACTTTAGAAATTTCTCCATTTTCCTTATTTCTGTAGGTAAAATATGACAATGTAACGTGATTGACAATACTGAAATAGCCAAATATTGCGGAGCTAAACATCTCGTGAGTTAGCCAATGATCTTCCTAAGTCTCACAATGTTCATATAAAAATATTCTACAAAAATATATATTTTATATGAACATTGTGAGACTTAGGAGGTCATTCCAACTAACTTAGGGGGATGTTTTAACTCCACAATGAATTTGGCATAATTTCTATTTCAGTTATTATTGTCACGTTTTATTGTCACTATTTTACTACAATTTTTGTTACTATCAATTGAGGTTTACCACATTATTGAACGTACATATATGTGTATATATATATATATTTTTTTTATAGACTTGAAAAAGGGACAAGAAGTCCCGAAACGCGTTGTCACAATAAAATTTACACACAAAATACCACTCCGTGACGTAGACGGTCGTTATTTGTGCGCCCTTGAAGTACTCAAAACCTCGCTGAAAGTTCCTTACACACAGTCCCCAGGGAGCACTGGCAACTCCATCCAGGGTACTGAAAGAGTACCGGCAGCACCGACCATCAGGAGCCTAACACTAGGCAAAACATCGCTCTTCTGGTTGTTGTGCACAACTAAAAAAGGTGAGCAGTTCTCAACCACTTGATACAGAAACGTATATACAACATATTGCCCTATGAGCGCCTCTCCTCTCTTTTTTCTTCTTGCCAAACCTGTTTAATTCTTTTTTTTTTTTTTTTTAATATTTTAATCCTTTATTTCAATATTAACAACATATAAAGTTTACAAAATAATAACATAATTGCAAAATCAACCCACCCCTCCCCCCCGCCTTGCAGAGAAAAAAAAACAAAAAAAAAAAAAAACACTAAATTAATCAAACACCCCATTCCTTCCAGATACTATCCCACTTTTCATAAGATCCTCTTTGTCTGTACAAAATTTTTTCATAACTTTTAACCTTAGTGACTAAGTTTAGCCAATTTTTGCAGTCTGGAGCGGAGGGAGAAAACCATTTTCTAGCTATAAAAAGCCTAGCTAAAAACAGAAGTTTAGTCAACAATCGGGACTTCAAAACCTGGCAGCTAACCTCCGATAGGTCCCCTAAAATCCATACCTTGGGAGAAAAAGGAATATCCACATTTAGTCTTTGGAGTAAGGTTCTTTGAACCAACTTCCAGTATCTGCTCACCGATGGGCAATCCCAGAACAGATGTAAATGGTCTGCCCCGGGACTGCCACAGCGGGGGCACTCAGAAGAAGCTCTTAATCCTATCCTATGAAGCCACAAAGGTGTTACATATATTTTATGCATAATATTAAACTGTACTACCGTGTGGTTAAAATTGTGCGAAACCCAACTTAAATTATCACCTACATTCTCCCAATCTGGGAACCCGAATCTGACAGTAAAGTAGACCAGGATCTTTGCCCTGAGATAAACAATCCGTGAAATAATTTTTTATAAGGTACCTATAACAATGTGAGATTCTAACTTTCATACCACCCTTCTTTTGAATCAACTTGTGTAAAAATTCAGGAGTGTCTATATTAAGTAAGTGCTTATCAGAAATACTAAGCAGTGCCGAACGAAGTTGAAAGTATGCATACCAAACCACCTCACCTACATTCTCCTCTTGTTCTAGCTCCAAACGAGTAAGAATCTGCCCATTTTTAATCACTTGACTCAAAAAATAGATATTCCTATTCCTCCAATATTGCTGACAATTTAAGTCATCCAAGCTCAATAACTTTTGGTTATGCCACAATGGGGTACAAATCAATGATGCACTAACTTTCATCCAACTTTTAATTACCCTCCATGCTTTCATAGCCATTCTGCAGAAGGGTTTATATTCGTCCTGTATCTTACGTAAATAATCAGACTCCAAAACTGTAAAGAAGTCTGAGAAACCTGAGTCTTTAACCAACTTCCTGCAGAGGTGGCTATTTTCCCAATCGTTAAAAAAACAGAGTTGAGAAGCCATAGCATAGCCCTTAAAGTAAGGGAGATTAAGACCTCCCTGCCTATAGGGCATAGAAAAATACATAGCCTTTAGTCTCACCCGTTTCCTCCCCATAGTAAGTCATTTAACATCCGGTCAATTAATTTAAAGTACTTATCCTCTATCCATATAGGGGAATTACGAAGAACGTAGAGAACCTGGGGCAGCACCACCATTTTTATTAACGAAACTCTATCCGCTCTAGCGAACAGGATTTTTTGCCATATCTTAATTTTGGATCTCAATCTTTGTAATAAAGGAGACAAGTTGAGCTGTAGATAGTCTTGAATGTTAGCAGAAACTGTCATCCCCAGGTATTTCAACGTCTCCGAAACCGATAATCCACTAGTCAGCAGACCAGTGGATCCTCGCATTTCATCCACTGGAAGGAGAGTCGTCTTGGCCCAATTGACCTCCAAGAATTCCCAAAAAGATTAACTAACTCCATTACTCGGGGAAGTGTACTATCTGTTTGTTGAATAAAAACAGGATATCATCCGCATAAAGAGAGATGCGATCCTGTTCTCCCATTACCCCGAAACCAGCCACCCCTGTATCCTGCCTTATACTGACTGCAAGGGGCTCAATGTAAATATTAAACAACAAAGGAGAAAGGGGACATCCTTGTCGGGTACCTCTCCCTAGTTCAAAACTCTCAGTTAACATATCATTGATCCTAATCCTAGCGGTTGGGGATTTGTATAACAGCTGTATCATTGCTATAAATTTAGGACCAAAATTCATTTTTCTCATCACTTCCCAGAGGAAGACCCACTCGACTCTGTCAAACGCCTTTGTGGCGTCTAGTGACAGAATAGAGCGGGCCTCATTCCCGGACGTCTGAATATTAGAAAAGAACCTATGCAGATTATAATGTGTGCCCCTTCCCGGCATAAAACCGTTCTGATCTGGATGAATAACTCGAAGGCAAGACCCTAGAAAGTCTCCTAGCCATAACTTTTGACAGTAGCTTAACATCCGTATTTAATAGTGAGATAGGCCTATAAGAGCTCAAATCCGACGGATCCTTATCCTTTTTGGGATTAAAACTATTAAGGCTTCCATCATAGAAGTTGGGAGATTTCCTCGTCCAACGCGTGGGAAAATACTTCCAACAAATGAGGAAGAATATCTTCACTATACTTACGGTAAAACTCGTACGGAATGCCATCTAGACCCGGCGAGGAGTTCCCCAAGACGGATCCTCAAAGCCTCCTGGAGCTCCAGGAGGGTCACTTCTTTTCCAGAGAGTTTTTTGAGTCTCTGCTAAGGACGGCAGAGAAATTCCGTCCAGGAAACACCTCGCCAAATCCAATGTGACACTAGGGGATGCCTTATATATTTGTGAAAAGTATTGCAGGAAAGTATCTCTAACTCCCTCAGGTTCATGTATGTTTACGCTGCCTGGACTACGAATCAAAGTTATAGACTTCTTTTTCTTCTCCTGTTGTGAGACTATTCTGGCAAGGAGCTTACCAGGGCGGCCAGACTCTGAGAAATGTTTTTGTCCTTTAAAAAATAAACTATGATTTGCCTTTTCAACTACATATTCCTCAAGAGAGCGGCTAGCTTTCTGCATCTTATCTCTATTTTCGTCCGTAGATTGATTCGTAAACCGCTCAGTTGCAAACGCCACGTTCCTAGCCAATTCATCTTCTTTTTTCTAAAGGTCCTCCTCATAGCAGTGATCTCACTTATCAGAACTCCTCTCAAATATGCTTTTAAGGCATCCCATACTATATTGATCTTAGCAGAGGGGGAGGTTTACCTCCCAAAAGGAGGATATCGATAATTTAATAAAAGGGGAATTATCCATAATGGTAAGCCAGTATGGATTCAGCTTAAACCCAAACCCCATAGTGTCTCTATCCCCCCACTGCAAAGTTCAATTATTACAGGGAATGGTCTGAAATTGTTCTTACTCCATATCGAATGGTTTTAATATTATTCCGATTGTTGACATTAGTGAGCGCTAAGTCAATTCTGGACATTGCTCTACCGCCCCTACTAACACAGGAGTACACTCTCTTACCTCCACCCAGATGTTCCCATATATCCACCAAGCCCACCTCCAAACAGAACTGGGCCAGTGGAGAAGTACCAGAGTTCCTACCCAAGTCTGCATCCAACGTCAGTCTGTCCCTTTTAGGATCCATAACAGCGTTAAAATCTCCCATCAAAACAAGTCGACACTCCGGTCTCTTTTCCAAAAATACCAACAACCGATTAAGTAAACAAACCGAAAACGGCGGAGGTATGTAAAAAAGGCCAGAGTGTAATCACGTCCATAGAGTCTACCATACAAAAATAAATCTCCCTGATCATCTATGGAAGACTCTATTAACGTGAAATCTATAGAACGGTGGATTAAAACTGAAACTCCCTTGAGGAGCTACTAAAGATAGAATGATATGATTGAGCTTGCCACCCCACTGTCAGTCGAGACACCGTCTCCTTAGTGAGATGAGTCTCTACTATGCAGACAATAGCTGGGAGAACTCTTTTATTGCATCCATGATGGCTTGTCTCTTAACCCTCTCTCCGAGGCCTCTGACATTCCAAGAAAGGATTCTAACCACCATTAATCACACAAAGAGGAGAAAAAAAAAAAAAAAACAAGAAAAAGAAAAAAAAAACACGCACCCCCTGCAAGGCAAGTCCCACCCTCCCCCTCCATTGCCCCCTCCCTCCCATTCCCTCCCCACTGGTCCGCCCGATCCTGTCAGCAAACCTCTTATCTTCCGGCCACTCTCCCCCACTATACCCCGTCGCCCCTCCCCAGCCCTCCCATCACCGCGCCACAGAATTTCAAATTCCCAACCGGTCCATCCATTCTCGCACTCTGTTCCGGTTTTTCAAAAAAAAAGAGGTCCCATTATAAATCACTCTTAGCTTCGCTGGAAACTGTAAGGAATATTTAATGTCTTTAACGGCCAGTTGTTTCTTAATCTCAGCAAAGCTTCTTCTTTTTCCTGAGTCTCCCGGGCAAAGTCAGGAAAGAATAACAATTTAGACCCTTGATGTTCAATAGGTGAGCATTCTCTAGCTCTTCTCAGAATTGTATCTCTGTCCGCAGACAATAACAGCTTCATTAAAATTGCTCGCGGTAGTTTCCCTGGTATAGGCTTCCCCTGGAATACGATGAGCTCTCTCTATTTGAAACATGGAGGAAAAATGTTCGTCACCCAGATTATTAAGTATCACCTCTTTGAGCTGTTTGATCAACTGTGTGCCTTCAGCTCCTTCCGGAAATCCTACTATGCGGATATTATATCGCCTAGATCTATTTTCCAGGTCCTCAAGCTTAGCTTGTAGGCGCTGATTTTCTGAGGCAGCGGTTAAAGTCCTCAATTTTAACGTGTCCACATCCGTTTGAAGGGAATCGACCGCTTTCTCCATATTGAGAACTCGATCTTGGATTTTAGCCAGGTCTTCCCTTATTAGGGAATTATCACTCTGCATTGACCCCAATTGGGTAGCCATCCCTTGCATTAAAATACCGTTATTTTTTACGGCACACAAACATTTTTCCAACGCTAAGGGTTCGTTCTCACTTTCTGCAGGTATTAAACAAACTTTCCTCCCTTTCTCGGAGTCTGCTACTGATCGCCCGTCCTCAGAAAAATTCTTCTACTTGGGAAACAGTCACATTTTTTTTTGAATTCACCCCTAGTTTCCCTTTAACGAGTCCCTTCTCAATTGGGGATTTCCAAAGTTGGTCAATTTTTCCCTCGGTGACCTTAACCCCTGTCCTAGTTCCAGAGGAGTCGACTGATCGCCGCTTCGGAGCCATTTAGAGCTATTTGAGGACTTCTCTCCCCCTCTCCCCTTTTTTTTTTTTTTTTTAATTTTTTTTTTTTTTTAATCTTATAATAATTTATGAGTCTTTTCAGAACTTTTCTTTTCCGATCTTTTCCTCTGTTATTTCTTTGTTCCTTTCTTTAATATATATTTTTTTTTTTCCTCTTCTTTAATTATATGTTTTTTTTTTTTTAATTAAAATTTCTTTCCCCCTTTTTTTTTTGGTTCTTCCTTCGCCTCTCTTGCCTTTTTTTTTTCCTTCCACCTTTGTGAATTAGTCACTTATTTTTTTTTTTTCCCTTTTTTTTTTTTTCTTCTTTTTCCCTTAGCCCATCCTTAACTCTTTAACTTCTGTTTATTTCTCCCTTTCTTTCACTCCCCTTGTTTTTAAACAGTCATAGACAGGCGATTGCCATAAATCACACAGGGAGCAGGGTACGGGAGCAGGAGCAGCAGTAAAAAAAGGGCAGGAGGGCAAAAGGGCAAGCGGGGAACGGAGTAAATATCCCCAGACACACAGTCACAAAAGGGTCACACAGGGAAGCAGAATCTTACATGTCCGGCGTCTTCACCCACCAAAACGGGGGCAGATGGGAACCTGGAACACACAATAAACCGTCCAAACGGACGGCAGAACAGCAGGTAGCGAGGCACGAGAGGAGGAGGAGGGCCTTGGGAAGACCCGCGGGATCCAGGGAGATCGAGGCAGACCGATGTAGAGGTGGAGGTGGAGGAGAGAGCCTCGCTGCAGCACCAGGGAGCAGGAGAGGCGGAAAAGGCAGAAGGCACCAGGAACCGGAGGCAGAGGTCAGAGGTCCAGAAGGCACGGCCGGGGCAGCTGGAGCAGCGTCAGGATCAGCAGACCGGTGCAGCAGGGATCAGAGTACGCGAGGCCTTAGGAGCATCGCGACGGCAGCAGGCTACGGCTGGTGAGCGAGGGGGGAGGAGGAGGGCCGAAGGAAGAGGAGGAGAGCGTGACGCAAGCTCCTCACGTCATCACGCCGCCCCAGACTGAGAAGCTGAAACCTGTTTAATTCTTGTGGAACACCTAAAGGGTTAATAAAGTTTGTAAAATCAGTTTAGAGTAACTTGAGGGGTGTAATTTCTACAATGGGGTCATTAATGGGGGGTTTCCACTATGTAAGATTCACAAAGTGACTTCAGACCTGAACTGGTCCTTAAAAAGTGGGTTTTGGAAATTGCTTCTAAAATTCTAAGCCTTCTAACTTCCTAAAAAAATAAATAACATTCCCCATATGTCTACTTTATGTTAGCATAATTTTGTAAATGTCAAGTAATAAATATTTTATGAGGTATCACTAGAGATGAGCAATTTTTTCAAAAATTCGGTCCGCCGGTTCACCGAATTTTTAGTGAAAATTTTTATTCGATCTAAATATATTCACGGTGAATTACGTTAAAATGGCTATTTCCTGGCTGCTGAGAGCCTTAATAGTGGTGTAGAACACTGTGCCTTGCAGTAACACACATAGGGAGTCTGCTTTGTTAGTGAAATAATACTGTGAGTCCATATGACATGCAGATGACAGGCGTCGCTCTTAGAATCACTGCATACTTCACTTATTTGGGCGGTCACTGGGCCAAAACTGACCAATAACTCAGTGTCAACTCAGCCTTAGGCTGGGTTCACACGGGCGCTATGGGAAAATATGCTGGTGAGTTGCGGAAAATGCTCGATTTTCCCGCGCAAGTGCAAAGCTTACTTTCGTGTGAGAAAAATCGTCATGTTTAGTACCCAGACCCGAACCCAGAATTCTTCACTGAAGTTAGGGTTTGGGTTAGGTGTTGTGTAGATTTTATTAATTTCCCTTATCACATGGTTATAAGGGAAAATAATAGCATTCTTTAAAACAGAATGTTTAGTAAACGGTCAATTGAGGGTTAAAAAAAAAATTATTAACTCACCTCCTCCAATTGATCGCGTAGCTGCCTGTCTCCTGTTTTTTGTCCAGGACCTGTCAAAGGACCATGTGATGGACCATGTGATGAACGCAGTGACATCACCACAGGTCCTTTTCCTGCCACGTCCTGAAGGAAGAAGAAGAAAGAGGCCGGGCTGCGCGAACAAGTGGATTAGGTGACTTTAATTATTTTTTATTTTTTATTTCTTAACCCCTCTATTTTGAATTTACTTAGCATTCTGTATTAAGAATGCTAATATTTTCCTTTATAACCATGTTATAAGAGAAAAAAATAATGATCGGGTCTCCATCCCGATCGTCCCCTTGTAACCCTTCGTGAAAATCGCACCGCATCCGCACTTGCTTGTGGATGCTTGCAATTGGCAGCAGCCCTATTCACAGCTCATGTACACAGCCCCATTGAAATTAATGGGTGCGGATTCAGTGCAGGTGCAATGCTTTCATCTCAAGCATTGCACCCGTGTGAAAACTCACCCGTGTGAACCCAGCCTTATGGGTAGATGTTAGCATCAAGAAGAAGCGCACTCCTTTTACACCCTTGTCAGCTGATTCCACATAGATGTCTAAAGAACCTGTTCTATTAAACGCTTATACAATTAGAGCCCACCGACAGAGTGGAGAGGGTGTCAGCAGTAAGTTTGTGTTGACACCACTGATTAATTTTCCCCATTCTCTGATCCGTCAGAACAATTACCCAGAAAAACGGATCCTGTCTGTGGAGCATACGACTTCACTTGGTCAGCATTTGCTCAATAATCCATCAGTATTGCTAAAGTAAAAAAAAAAACGAAGTGGATCTAAAACATAGAAGTCATGTGAATGGAATATTTGCATGTCTTCTGTGTTTTCTACCCACTCATGCTTTTGGCTACCAAATGATAAGTCAATTCTGATGGGACCATACATGCCTTACAGCTGCTACACAGACAGGATCCGTTGTGTGTCTCGTTTTTTCTTCCTTCTGACAGATCAGAAGAAGTGTCAAATAAATGATGATGTCAGCCAGGCCGAAAGCCAAAATAGTGGACCAGTCATGAAGTGGGGAGGGTGGCCCTAAGACATAGTGGTTAGGTGGCAGCAGCATGAGTTGGTCACAGAGCGGCACAATGACTGGGGTCTGGAGTCTGGAGGTGGCAGCAGCAGCATCAGGAGGAGGCCACAGAGTGGCACAATGACTGGAGTCTAAAGTCTGGAGGTGGCGGCAGCATCAGGAGGCCACAGAGTGGCACGGTGACATACTGTGGAGGTGGGTGGCAATACCTGTACTCGCTGAAGATGGTGGGTGAAAGAAGGAGCACCTGGCATCCGATGTGTGGCATCAGGTGGGTAACAACATCAGAAATGTAGCTGAGGCAGGTAGACAGAAGAAACTGGTCTCTTTTGTCAAATTGTTGGTGTGGCACCATGGATGATCTAGTCTGATGCATCAGACATTGGTGTGTGGAAATCCTGGCTGATCCACGCCTGATTCATCTTGATGTAGTGTCCCACTATTTGTTATATATGGGCACTTTAAACATTTGCTAAATGTCATATCAAAAGTATATTGTGGTATAGTGCTGTAATTCCCTTTAACAGGCTGGCAGTGTCATTTACCTTTTTCACTCCTATATATATATAGCTGGGGAGGGTGTAAAGTTAGTGTGTCCGATGATAATGAAGAGATGAGGAAGTTAATGGAGGAGGTGGAAATTTGTATTTCCACCTAAATAAGTCACAAAAGATTTTACCACATATAACAGCATCGCCGAATACAAACTCCTGGGAAGGTCATGAAGCATCCAGGTTATCCGGAATCCATTTCTCTCTGCTGAAGGATTATTTTGAAAGTGTGTAGAAGCCACACAGGGGCCCCCATTCTATAGATTTATAATAGAGACATCATGGAGATTTTACCGCATATAAGTGCAACGCTTAACACTGAATACGATTTTTTTCCACCGAAATAATTCAAAAAAGATCTTACCGCATATAACTCCAGTGCTGAACGCTGAATATCTTTTGCTACTGATATACGCCACTAAAGGCTTTTCAGTAGAGGGTTATAGGCTGTCAGTTTAAAAAAAAAAACAACGTCTGAGGCGGAGTGATCTGAAGTGAACGGGACGTAGCGGAGGAAGTAGGTCTGCCCTGGAAGAGGGAGACGCGGCCCTCGTGCGGCTTCTGTTCTGCAGAAAAGTCCCCATGGTGTCCAGTAAGCAATACCGCAGATAGATGCGGGCTGGTGTGAATTAGTTCGCATTTTTGTGCAGGGTTAGTGCATAGTGTATTCACCTGTATTGGTGCGCCTCTTTTATGGACGTTGTCATGTAAGCGCGCAATGTGTGAAATGTAAATACAAAATTTCACCACAACGTAATTCGGTCCATACCGCAAAAAGGACTTTCCCACATATAACTGCAGCGCTGAACGCTGAATATATCTTGATTTTTCTACAGAAATAAGCCACTGGAGGCTTTACCACATATAACAGCAACAGTGAACATTGAATATATTTTAATTTTTCTACTAATATATGACAATAAAGGTTTTTCAAGATATAAGTGCACCAGCGAATGGCTTAATGCATATTTTTTTCTACTGCAAAAATAACTGCAACAGTGCAGCGCATATATATTTTCTTGTTGCACTGAAATACGCCCCTATACGCTTTCACCAGAAATAACTGCAACAGTGCAGTGTGTATATACGCCCTTATACGTTTTCAATAGAAATAACTGCAGAAGTGAACTGAGAATATATTTTTCTTGTAGTACTGTATAAGGTACTAAAATATAAGCCACTAAAGGCTTTTCAACATAACATTGCAGCCCAATAACAAAAAGCTGGAATGACAGAGCTGTCTAATGACTATTTGGATCCCCGAATAATCTTTCCCTGCACTTGTAAATCACTTTCTTATAAATCGTTTTTTCTGTCTTTTTTTTTCCACAATCGTTTTTCCACTTGCTGTCCCTAGTGCCTTCACACGTCTGTCCCTCTGAACGCTGGAAAATGTCTGACTGTAAGATGGCCGCCGTATTTATAGGGCTATGACATCAAAGGGCTGGCTGGCTGCTGATTGGCTCTATGCAGGCATATCAATCTGGGTGATCCCGCCTTCCCAGAGTGTCCCAGAGTGTAGCCGCCATTTTAGGAAAATTGCAATTCATTACCACGAAGCGCGAAGAAATTCGCATTAGTTGCGAATTGAATTTTTCCTGAAATTCCAAACGAATTCCACTTGGTCAGCTTCGATTCGCTCATCTCTAGGTATCACTTTCTGTTTTAAAAGCATGAGAAATTGAAATATAGAAAATTGCTGAATTTTTCCTAAATTTTGGGTAAATTTGGTATTTTGTCATAAATAAAGGTGAAATATATTGACTTAAATTTCTGAAAAACAATCTCAGAATGGCTTGGATAAAGAGAAAGTGTTCCAAAGCTATTACCACATAAAGTGACACATGTCAGATTTGCCAAAAATTGCTCTGGGAAGAAGGGCAAAACTGGCCCGGTAGAAGGGGTTGAAGGTCTTACCTTCATAATATGTTGTTCAGATCAATAACACAATCAGTGCAGTTTATCATTTTATTGTGCATTTGAGAGGAAACTTGAAGAAACCTACGATATATTTTATATACATGTTTAATAAAAGCAGCTATTTACTTATGTGTTCATGATTTCATTACAGGTAGTGTTGATTGAGCACCCAAGTGCTCGGGTGCTAGGCCGAACACATCGGGATGCTCGGGTGCTCTACAGAGCGCCTGCAAGTATAATGGAAGTCAATGGGAGAACCTGAGCATTAAACCAGGTACCCCTTGCTCTAAAGAGGGGATGGTGCCTGGTTCATAGAAAAGGGTCAGAAATTGATGGAAACACCACCGAAATGGTTCAGAGAGGCATGGGAGGATGTCTGATGCATCTTGGACTCCCAGGTCGCTGCTGGGAACGATGTTGTCCTAGTAGTATGCCTCTTTAACAGACTGACAATAATACACACAAAACCCAAGATAAAATCGATTTTAGAGGAAATATTGTTAGGAAACATTCTTTCCTGTATATTTACTTTTATATAAAGTGCAAGTGCTGCCAAAATTACAAGCAAGAGGAACTCCAATACAATGTCACGAGGATGTCAGGAGCCATGTCTGACTCCGCTATACCCGAGGTCAGGAAGTCACAGCGGGTGGCTGCACGCTATATGTCTAAAGATTGCGCTGTTACTTAATGGTAGCTTTCTGTGTTTGCCTCGCAATCCTTTTTGTCTCACTCAGGGATCCGTAGCTTCTTCTCCTCAGCTGTTTTTTGTCTGTCACTCCCAACCTCCTTATATTCCCCCTTCCCAGATATAGAGTTTCCTGCCTGGACTTCTATACTGACCCACTGGAGCTGTGTAGCTGTTGTTCCTGGTTGCCGTACTCAGAGCATTACCCTCCAGATCCCTGTTGGGCTTTTGTTGTCTGCTGTTGTCGCCCACCTGGGCTCCCTCTGTCACCACTTTACATGCGGCGGGCGCCATTGCGCCCGGCATGTAAAGCGTTAAACAGCCTGGATCAGCACTCCTGCCGGTCAGGGCTGTTAGAGCAGGGCCCCCGGCTCTCATGTGAGAGCCAGGTCCACGCTCCCCGCTGCACGGGGACCCATACAGCGCTTAGACTGGGACGCCATAAAAGCGTGGTGGCCCAGCCTCATGGCACCTTAGTGACCACCGCAAAAACACGTATGGGTGGTTACTATGAGTTAAAAAGACTTTTCGGTCTCTGAAAAGTTTTTCCAATAAAAATAGTCCAATATCACTCCCTACACTGTCTGTTCCTTCCTATGCACAGCTCTCCCTGACTAAGACTTAGCTGAACACGCGATATCGGGTGCTACATAGCCCCAGATGACGCATTCCGGTCAGCCAATTACTGTAATGCCAGTAACCAACATGGCTAGGGCACTATAGTGAGGGCAGTACTTATCCGCACGTTTATTGGCTGCATAGCAGCCAAGAAATGTGTGTGGAGGAGACTCAAATACTGCCATGTGCGCTGAGCATAGCGATGCTCGAGCCGAACTGCTGTTCGGCCGACCATGCTCACTCAACACTAATTACAAGGAGTATCACAGAAGTTTTTATCCCTGAAAACTGCTGACAGCACTATAGGGGAAGGGGAAAGCAGTGCAGAAATACCTAAAGAGATGGACAAGTTGCATGACTGGGTAATCATTGTTTTCACCCCTCAGGTGACACGATAGCAAATGCAGAGGAGGTGGTCCCTTCATGTTCAAGGACCCTGGGCTTTCTGCACTCAAGCATCTCTTCTTCACTAGGACATTATAGCTTTCACTCAGAGCAGTGGGGAGGGGCCAGAAGCATTCAGTCCGGAGAGCCCAGGGCACTAAACATATGACCAGGGGAGAAGGGGAAAGAAAACATCGTGTCCACAGTTATGCAACCTGCAACACCATCTCTCTAAGGGCTCATGCACAAGACTGTATGAATTTTGCAGTCTGCAAAACATGGATCCACAAAAAAACAGATGATGTATTTTCCTTCCATCTAGCTCTCTCGCACCCCTACAATCTATCCTCAACTCTGCTGCCCGACTAATCCATCTCTCCCCCCGTTACTCCTCTGCATCTCCCCTCTGCCAGTCCCTGCACTGGCTCCCCATTGCCCAGCGAATTCAGTTTAAAATACTAACCCACACATACAAGGCCGTCCACACCGGTCCCTCCCTACATCTCTGAGCTACTTCCCGATACATCCCCACACGCAATCTTCGATCCTCACAGGACCTCCTTCTCTCCTCTCCTCTTATCACCTCTTCCCACACTCGCCTCCAGGATTTCTCCCGTGCATCCCCTATACTCTGGAACTCTCTACCCCAACATATCAGACTCTCACCTACAGTGGAATCCTTCAAAAGCAACCTGAAAACCCACCTCTTCAGACAAGCCTACGACTAGTGACACTGCTGCTTCTATACCGCCATGACCAGCTTCACCCTCGCCTACTGTCTCCATCCCCCATACCATGTAGATTGTAAGCCCTCACGGGCAGGGCCCTCTATCCTTCTGTACCAGTCTGTAACTTGTCTCGTTCATGCTTAAGGCTATTGTCTTATTATGTATGTGCACCGCTTATGATATGTACAGCGCTATGGAATGAATGGCGCTCTAAAAATAAATAATAATAATAATAATAATAATAATAATTTTGCGGAACAGAACAGCTGGCCCCTAATAGATCAACCTTACCCTTGTCCGTAATGCGGACATTAATAGGACATGTTACATTTTTTTTGTGGAACGGACATATAGACATACGGAAACCGAATGAACACTGAGTAACTTTTTTTATTTTTGTGGATCTATTAAAATAAATGTTTCCACACAAAAAACGGAACGGACATGGAAAGAAAACGCGTTTGTGTGCATGAGCCCTAAAGTATGACTGCACTGCTCTCCCTACCACTATGGAGTGCTGTCAGCAGTTTTCAGGGATCAAACTGCTGACTGTCTAACTTTAAACCTAAATCAGCATAAAGCAATCTCTATCCTCCAACAAAATGCTGATTCAAGAACATTGACTTTTATTTAATCTAATGGTGGACTTTCATGGAAAGTTTACCTATACTTTGTTTTTAAGCTGCTTGTTGTTTCAGTATTCCAATTTGCAATACTTTACAAAGGTGCCACAAGAAACTGTGAGAGGAGAAAACCTGTAGTATTCCTGTGTATTTAAATGTGAAGGTAGAAGATGATCATGAGTTCATCTATGAAGGTATATTTCCCACCTGCCTGTACAGGAGAATAAACAATGGATTTAATAAAAACTCTACCAACGGACATTCGATACTTCCCTCATGCTGTCTGTTTTCTGACTGCCATTGCGTTGGACAGTTCAATTTTCAGCTCTTATGAGTTTCTAAACTATGACTAATGTACTAAGACAGAGCGCTAGAAGATGTGAGTGATTAATTTGTACTGTGCAAGGACAGGCTTACTGCTGCGGCTGAACGACAGAAACAGAAAAATAGAGATTTATAGGACTTAAGGGATCCTGAATAGCTTAGTATAGTCTGCCTTGCAGGATAA
>CM065590.1:144199276-144422865 GCA_033119425.1 Bufotes viridis | reverse complement strand
GAGAACTATTTCCTTTCTACAGGAGTAACAACGTGCGGCCTACTATTTCGGGTGTCACCAACACCAGATTGATTAAATTGGCCTTTGGAACCAAAATGACAACACTGGACACTATAATGCCTTTTTCTGGTATTAATTACAAGAAGACTGCTGCAAATTGGACACCAGAATTTTTAAATGCTACTTATGTTAAATGAATTCCTACAGTGGGAGAACTATTTCCTTTCTACAGGAGTAACAACGTGCGGCCTACTATTTCGGGTGTCACCAACACCAGATTGATTAAATTGGCCTTTTGGAACCAAAATGACAACACTGGACACTATAATGCCTTTTTCTGGTATTAATTACAAGAGGACTGCTGCAAATTGGACACCAGAATTTTTAAATGCTACTTATGTTAAATGAATTCCCACAGTGGGAGAACTATTTCCTTTTCAAAGGAGTAACAACGTGCGGCCTACTATTTCGGGTGTCACCAACACCAGATTGATTAAATTGGCCTTTTGGAACCAAAATGACAACACTGGACACTATAATGCCTTTTCTGGTATTAATTACAAGAAGACTGCTGCAAATTGGACACCAGAATTTTTTAAATGCTACTTATGTTAAATGAATTCCCACAGTGGGAGAACTATTTCCTTTTTAAAGGAGTAACAACGTGCGGCCTACTATTTCGGGTGTCACCAACACCAGATTGATTAAATTGGCCTTTTTGGAACCAAAATGACAACACTGGACACTATAATGCCTTTTTCTGGTATTACTTACAAGAGGACTGCTGGTATTTCAGAACACTTGAATTTTTAAAATGCTCGTTTTGGTACATAAATTGCCCACACTGGGAGAATTATTGCCTAAACCTTTTTACAGTATAATTTACTGAAGGAGTGCTTCTTCTGGTCTAACACCAGAATTATGTTTGTTACAGGGAGAGATTTTTTTAATTTATATTTCTGGAAGAAAAAAAAATTAATTTCTGGCTGACAGTATTGGACCTGGCTGTAGTGACACTGGCTAGCCTAGCTGGAACAGCACATTCATGGGATTTGCTATCCAAGTGGGTTACTTTCAGTTTCATCACTGATATATTAAATATATTGGCAGTTAGTAGGGTGACACAAGCACAGCCAAACCCCTGATGTAGTATATCTATGAAAAAATCGACTATTACATGAGATTAATGGACGCTGTGGCAGCTTTTGCTGTAGCACCACAAGTCCCAAAATGGCCGCCGCCTATCAGCCCAGTAACATGTGCCAGAAAATGGTCTGCCCAGCCAGAAAAAAATTGACTTTGACTGAGCAGCTGAATCGCTGTTGTTCTGTGTCACAGGAGTAGATTTTTCAATTCTTTGGAGCTTTTCTTTGGACTCTGTGGCAGCTTGAGCTGGCGCACCACAGGTCCCAAAATGGCCGCCGCCGGTCAGCCCAGTTACATGTGCCGGTAAAATCGATCTGGCCAGTGTAAAAAAATAAACTTTCAGTGAACAGCTCAGCTGAGTTGTTCTGATGCACAGGTTTAGATCATTCACTTCTTATCAGGTTTTCTTCCTCAATTATCCCTGCCTATCTCGCCCTCACAGCAGCTGCATCTATCCCTGGTCTAATCACAGCGGGAGTGAGCACATCGCGACGTGCGCACAAGCTTATAAAGAGGCTGAGTCACATGCTGCACTTGGCCAATCACAGCCTTGCCAATAGTAGGCATGGCTGCGATGGCATCTTAGGGCAAGTAGTATGATGCATGTTGATTGGCTGCTTTGCAGCCTTTCAAAATGCGCCACAAAAAATGACGAACTACAAAACCGAACCCGAATTTTTATGAAAATGTTCGGGTTCGGGTCGTGTCACGAACACCCCAAAATTCTGTACGGACCGGAACTATTCTCGAAATGTGCGCTCAACAACAACACTAGTGCTATTCGTATCCCACTCTTAAGTTCTAATCGCATTCGATTTTAACTTATGCTTTTTTTTTGACAGGCATCGCATTCTATTTGATGCCTGGCAAAAAAAAATGCGAATGCGATTAGAACTTAATAGTGGGATACGAATAGCACTGCGTGCTAGAACAGCACGCACACGATTATTCACATTTTGTATTATCGCGATACAAAACCAAACAGTAAAGTTAAAATCGAATGCAATTAGAACGTGTAGTGTGATGCGATTTATTTGAGTTCTAAGAATCGCATTGCGATTTCTGCTTCAGCCGGATTCCGTGCTAATGGAGCGTCTACATCACCATGGGAAAAATGCTAGAATGTACTGTCGGATTTGAAAAGTTGAAATCGCAATGCGATTAAGCAAATATATAAGAATCGCATTGCGATTTCAACGTAATTCAAACATCCTACAGTACATTCTACTGACGGAGGAGTTCCCATGGTGATCGGTAGCTCAAAGTTGTAATCGCAATGCGATTTCAGCTTTAAGCCTGTACTATTCTGCCATATAGTACTTTCAAAATGCGCCGAGAGAACATGCCGAACTCCGAACTCGAACCCGAACTTTTTTGAAAATGTCCGGGTTCGGGTCCGTGTCACGGACACCCCAAAATTTGGTACGAACCCGAACTATTCTCAAACTGTTCGCTCAACACTACACATCACCAAAAGAACACCATACCCACAGTGAAGTATGGTGGTGGCAGCCTTACCAACAACTGGACGTCCCTCCAAAATTTATGAAAAGACAAGAAGAAAAATGGTCTGGGAGGCTACCAAGAGGCCTTTAGCAACATTAAACGAGCTGCAGGAATATCTGGCAAGTACTCTCTGTGTGGTACATGAGACAACAATCTCCTGTATTCTTCAGTCTGGGAAATGGGGTAGAGTGGCAAGGCGAAAGCCTTTTCTTACGAAGAAAAACAGATCTGAGGTCTCCCAAAAGCATTTGGATAAAGGTGTTATTGGCTGATGAAACCAAGGTTTACCTTTTTGGCTATAATTCCAAAGATATGTTTGGCACATCACCAAAATAACACCATACACACAGTGAAGCATGGTGGTGGCATCCTCATGCTTTGGGGCTTTTTTTCTTCAGCTGGAACTGGAGCCTTAGTTAAGAGAGGGAATTCTGAACAGTTCCAAATGCCAGTCAATATTGGCACAAAACCTTCAGGCTTCTGCTAGAAGGCTGAACATGAAGAGGAACTTCATCTTTCAGCATGACAACGACCCAAAGCATAAGTCCAAATCAACAAAGCAGTGGCTTCACCAGAAAAAGATTAAAGTTTTGGAATGGCCCAGCCAGAGCCCAGACCTGAATCCGATTGAAAAGTCAAAATGTGCCATGCTGATAGACTCATACCCAAAAAGACTGAGTGCTGTAATAAAATAAAATAAACAAAGTATTAGTTTAAGGGTGTGCACACTTATGCCACCATATTATTTTGTTTTTATATTTTTTCTTCCCTCTACCTACTGTAAAAGATTTCAGTTTGTTTTTCAATTGAGTTGTATAGTTTATAGGTCACAATAAAGGCGGAAAAAGTTCTGAAATGATTTATCTTTATCTGATTTATATCTATTTTTTACATCACAGAAACCTGACATTTTAACAGGGGTGTGTAGACTTTTTATATCCACTGTAAATGTCGACCAGTACAGGCCACAAAAATTAGCCAATAGGCATTCACCTGACAGCAAAGAACTTTGGATTCTGTGGCTGGAGGTACATTAGGTAGTCACAGGATAAAAATGTAACCGTCGGCTACTACAGGCCCCAAAAATTAGCCAATAGACATTCCCCTGACAGCAAAGAACTGTAGATTCTGTAGGTGGAGGTACATTAGGCAGTCACAGGATCAAAATGCAATTGTCGGCCACTACAGGCCCCAAATATTAGCCAATAAGCATTCGAATGACAGCAAAGAACTTTGGATTCTGTGGCTGGTGGTACATTAGGCGGTCGCAGGATAAAAATGAAACTGTCCTCCACTACAGGCCCCAAAAATTAGGCATTCACCTGACAGAAAAGGCCTTTTATGCCGCTGTATATACTTAAGGCAAGGACCATTCTTTGTTCTGGGTGGTGACGGATATGTTCGGGCTGGCATGAGGAAATTCAATTACACGTGGTCATCACAGGTGTTGAATTCCTCCGAGATCCATGACTCATTCATTTTTAGAAATGAGAGGTAGTCCACACTGTCGCGAGCTAGGTGACTGCGCTTATCAGTCACGATCCCCCCTGCTGCGCTGAACGTGCTTTCGGATAAGACACTGGACGAGGGGCAAGCCAAGAGTTCCATGGCAAATTGTGCCAGCTCTGGCCACAGGTCAAGCCTGCATACCCAGTAGTCAAGGGGTTCCTCGCTTCTCAGAGCATCAACCCGATGTAGTCGGAAACCTGTTGGTCTAGGCGTTCCCTGAGGCTGGATCCGGAGGGCAACTGTCGATGGGTTGGCTGCAAGAGTGATCTCATATCTGATGTGACAAGCACAACTTCAAACCGACCTCTTTTTGCAAGCGCGGTAGGATTGGTACCCGCACCTGTTTCGGTGTGGGTGGAAATTCCTCTACCAGTGGACGCAACAGCAAAATGCAGCATTTCTCACAGCAAGGCCTGGGAATGCTGCATTCTGACAGCCCTCTTTGATGCTGGTAACATGTTTGCCATTTTGTGTTTGTACCAGGGGTCTAAGTACGTTGCCACCCAGTACAGGTCCTTGAGCTTTATGCTTTTTATACGGGGGTCCCTCTTCAAACACTGGAGCATGAAGGCCCCCATTTGCACTAAATTGGAAGCAGGGGTGCTCCCGTGCTCCTGCTCATCGCCCAGGAGAATGTCATCCTCAGTCTCCTCCCCCCAGCTACGAACAACACCAGGGATCCCCGAAAATTTTAAAGCCTGCTTTTCTTGCTCCTCCTCCTCCCCCCAGCCACCATCCTCCTTTGACTCCTCTTCGGACTCCTGCTGACTTGTCTCAGATGGAGTAGCCCCCCGGGAATTCATTCAGCATTGCAACTTCCTCATCTTCTAGCTCCTGCTCCTCGACAACTTGATCAATGACACGACAATGCATGCTCCAGAAAGAAGGCATAGGGTACGATGTCACTGATGGCTCCCTGGCTGCGAGTGACCAGTTGGATGATCTCATCAAATGACCGTAGAAGTTTGCATGCATCACTCATGAGCAGCCACTGTTCGTACAGGTAGTTGTTGACGACACGTTTCTGCTGGAGCAGCCTATCAAGTATATACAAGGTGGAGTTCCAGCGTGTCGGGCAGTCACAAATCAGTCGTCTGAAGGGCAAGTGGTGTCACTGCTGAACATCAGCAAGGCGAGCCATGGCCATGTAAGATCTTCTAAAATGGCCAGACATTTTTCTGGGATGCCGCAAGACGTCTTGGACCCCGGGGTATTTGGAAGCGAATCGCTGCACGACTAAGTTCAGGACATGTGCCATGTATCAGCACACTCAGCAGATTGGCACCATTGTCGCACACCACTTTGCCAACTGTGAAATTGAGCGGAGTTAGCCACTGATCAGCCTGTGACCGCAGAGCTGAAAGGAGTGCAGGACCGGTGTGGCTCTTGGCTTCCAGGCACAACAGCCACAGCACAGCATGACAAGGTCTCACCTGGCACGTCGAATAGGTTCGGGGGAGCTTGGAGTGTGCAGCGGAAGAGGCGGCAACAGTGGAAAAGGAGGAGTCAGCCGAGGAGGAGATGGAGGATGGAGTAGGAGAAGAAGAGGCAGACTTGCATGCAATCCGTGGTGGTCAAACCAAATCCACACAGGTGCCACGGGTTACATGCTTGATGACCGTCAGAAGGTTCACCTAGTGGGCAGTAAAAGTTATGTACCTTCCCTGCCCGTGTTTGCTAGACCACGTGTCTGTGGTCAGATGTATCTTCGCACTGACACTGTGTGCCAGAGATATATTAACTTGCCGCTGAACGTGGCCATATAGCTCAGGGATGCCCTTCTGGGAGAAATATTTCCTTCCGGGGTGGCGGTGTGCCAATGGCCACAAAGGCCTTCAAATCCACTAATTTATATGGCAGTAGTTGGCAGGCTAGCAGTTCTGACAAGCCAGCGGTCAGCCGTTGGGCAAGAGGATTATCTGGCGTCCTAATTTTTTCACGCTTGAACATTTGGGCCATGGAAGCCTGCCTTGTGCCAGATGAACACGACGATGGCAAGGTGGAAGGTGAAGGGGAGGACAAATAGGAGAAGAGAGGAGAAGGATAAGAGGCAGGATGTGGAGCTCTGGGAGTGTGGCTTTGTGGGTTCTGACGACATTGCTCCCACTGGGCTCGGTGATTGGAGGCCATGTGGCTTCTTAAAGCGGTCGTCCCTAGGTGAGTTTTGGGCTTACCGCGACTTATGCGTTGACAGCATCGGCTGCAGATGGCAACACTATTGTCAGCAGCTGACACGTTAAAAAAGCACACATTGCTGACACATGTACCGGGCGTCCTGGGAGCACCAGATGTGACCGTGCATGGTGGATGGCTCGCTCCAGATACATTTGCAGTCTGCTTTTTGCCTCCTGTGCACTGCGAGTTCTGCCTGCTTCTCCTTCCTCCTCTCTGCTGCTCGGTCTCTCTCTCTGAACTCCCTTCCTCTCTTGTGGGCACCCACGTGATGTCCATCGACACGTCATTATTGTCACCTTCACCACCACTGACATTAGAGATCTCGGAGTAGGCAGCAACAGCGGGGACCTCCCTCGTTGGGCTGATCTGGGTACTGTCGTCAGACCGCTTGGTGGCGGTCGTTGCTACTTCCTCTTTCTGATCCGATGCCAAGAATGGCTGCGCATTGGTACGGTCTGGGAATGGATGGGAAAATAATAACTCTGACTCAAGTGGAGGGGCTATGGTGGTGGTGGTGGTGTCTTTTGGGGGTGCAAACAGCAGAGAGTGAGGAGCGTGCAGACCGTTATAAATGACCCTGTGCCTAAGTCCGTAGAGAAGAGCAGTATTTGTGGAAGCTGATATATGGCAAGCCTCAATCAGTTGTTAGTTGAACCAGGTATATCACCCTTAAGTAATAATTTTGTGGACGTAAGTTTTTAAAAAACCTCAATCACTATTTTTTAGAAGCTGATATATGGCAGGCCTCAATCAGTTGTTAGTTGAAGCAGGTTGTGGTAAGGTGCAAGGTGTCATATGCGATGGCAGGTACGTGTCACCGAGGTTGCTGGCCTCGGTGAGGTGAGAGCCGGGTTTTTGTCTGCAGCAGCTAGTGCTGTTTTGACTCTTTTAAATAGCATGGCTGCAAAGCCGATCCGGGCCGGCTCTTACTGGGAGCAGCTAAAGAGTAGGGTGGGTGGCTGCTCCCCACGGTCCAGTCCGAGTTTTGGGC
This sequence comes from Bufotes viridis, assembly GCA_033119425.1. Taxonomy (NCBI): domain Eukaryota; kingdom Metazoa; phylum Chordata; class Amphibia; order Anura; family Bufonidae; genus Bufotes; species Bufotes viridis. The sequence continues at coordinate 144,415,538 of CM065590.1, read as the reverse complement.
TGGGTATAAAACACAGCCATCAGCTGTGTCTGGTGTGATTATCCTGGAGCCTGCTAACAGGGCTGAGGAGTTCTCTGTGCTGGAGGACGGAGCTCAGCAAGGTGGTGTTTCCTGCAACCTGAAGGAGGAATCGCCTGCGGCTGAACCGACTGCTAGGTGTGAACCCGCACTTAAACCACCCAAGGTGACTGGACCCTGTGTTGGCCTGTTTTTGGTTTTGCCACATGATTTCTGTTGTGTGTGAACTGTCACCAAGAGACTGTTTTCATTTCTGGTGTGCAAGTGTGAATAAAACACTGTTTGATGCACAATCTGGACTCCTTGTTTTGCCTCTAAACTGCACCCGCACCGCTGTCTACCAGAGCGACTCCCCACATTTGGTGGAGGATGCGGGCATGCGCAGTGAGGCTGGCGTGAACGCCGAACTTTGTTTTTGCTGAGCAAAAGTGAATGTCCTATATTAAGCCGGCAAAGTTGCAGCCTGTGATCCCCGACAAAATGGAGGCGGCTGTGAAAGCCCTCATAGAGGCTAACGTGCAGCAGCGGGAGACCAACCAGCTACTGCTACAGCACGTGATGGCGTTGCAAGCGGCAGGAGCGTCCCACCGCGTCCACGATGCCCGGAAAGCTGTCCGTGCCGCGATCCCTAAGATGACCCCCTCGGATGATGTTGAGACCTATCTGGCGGTGTTCGAGAAGGTGGCCGTGAGGAGAAATTACCCGAGAACAGTGGGCAGAGGTCGTCGCTCCGTTCCTGGCGTCTGGACCCCAGCAAGTTTTTTGATTTGGCAGACGACCAGGCTGCTGATTATTCCACGGTGAAGGGGAGATCCTGGCCAGACTGGGGGTAAATGTGTTGGTCCGGGCTCAGCGTGTCCACCAGTGGGACTTTAACGTGGCTGAACCCGCCAGGCCGCAGTACTATGAGTTGCTGCACAGGTTGCAAAAATGGCTGCAGCCTGAGGTTCTGAGTCCGACTGCTATGCTGGACCGGCTGCTGGCTGACATGTTTTGGAGGGCCTTGCCTTACCCCCTTCAACACTGGATCGGCCAGGTATCCCCCACCAATGCCCTTGAGATGGTCGACCTGGTGGAACGATATGAGGCCACCAGAAACCTGCAGGGGGTTCTTTTGGGAGGGGCCAGTCAAACCCCGCAAATCTCCACCCCAGTCCGCGGCCGGCCAAACCCGCCCGGGAGGTACCTCTTGCAGATCCGTCCCCAGTGGTCTGCTGGCAGTGTCGGGAGCCTGGACACATAAGGGCCAACTGTCCACAGTGGGGGAACCCATGGAGACTAATTATGGGTACCGGGCTTCCATGTATGCCCGGAGACTGTGTGCGACCGGCATCCCGAGACAATGGACAGTCGTCATCTGTGCCAGGTGCAAGTCGGGGATAACCTGGCAGTGGCGCTGTTGGACTCAGGGAGCCTGGTAACCCTGGTAAGTGCTGCCCTGGTACAGCCCACCCAGTATACGGGCCGGAAAGTTGGTGTGGTGTGCATACACGGAGACTTAAAGGACTATCCCACTGCTGAAATGTCTCTGTCCACGGCGGCCGGCACCTGGACTTGTGAAGTGGCGATCTCCGCCAAACTACCGTATGAACTAATAATTGGGAGAGACTTCCCTGGTTTTCCGTCACTATGGCCTGAGGTGAAAGTGACTAATAGCCCTGAGACAGGGGTAACCCTAGCAGAGTGGCCTGGTTCCTGTGGGAGGCCAGAGCCCTGGGAGCCCGAGTCCGAAGGGCCTGCGGTAGGGGTGACCACCACTTCTGTGATAGAGGGGAGACACCCCCACTGAGTGTAATGGTGGGAGACATGGAGGACTTGCCACCAGGTCCTGAGTTGGCAGACCTCCACGTCTCCGGAGATAATTTTGGGACCGCCCAACACCGGGACCAAACCCTCACCAGGGCCTGGGAGAATGTGCTGGAAATTGATGGTAAACCCCAGAAACCAGGGGCTGAATTAATGTTCCCACGATTTATTGTTCTGCAGGATATGTTGTATCGGGTGAACCAAATCCGAGGTGAACCTGTTGAACAGTTGGTGGTGCCCACAGCGTATCGCAAGCTTGTCATGGAGCTTGCCCACCAACATGTTCTTGGGGGACACCTGGGGTGGCAGAAAACCCAGGACCGCATACTGCAGCGGTTTTATTGGCCCGGTGTGTTCAAGGAGGTAGAAGATTATTGTAAGTCCTGTCCAACCTGTCAGATAACTAGCCCCCAGCCACATTTCCGTAGTCCTCTGGTACCTCTGCCAATTATTGAAGTACCGTTTGAGCGAGTCGCTATGGATTTAATTGGGCCTGTACCAAAGTCTGCCAGGGGCCACCAACACATTCTGGTAGTTCTCGACTATGCCACTCGGTATCCGGAGGCGGTGCCTCTGCGACATACCTCAGCTAGGCTCATTGCCAAAGAGTTAATGGAGATGTTTTCCCGTGTGGGCCTGCCTAAAGAGGTTCTGACAGACCAAGGGACCCCTTTTATGTCCAAAGTAATGAGGGAACTGTGTAAATTGTTGCGTATAAAGCAGTTACGGACGTCCGTTTACCATCCGCAAACAGACGGTCTTGTGGAGAGGTTTAACCAAACTCTAAAAAATATGTTAAAGAGGGTGGTGTCTAGAGATGGGAAGGACTGGGATCTGCTTCTGCCCTATCTCATGTTCGCAGTGCGAGAGGTGCCCCAGGCCTCTACTGGGTTCTCGCCCTTCGAACTGCTTTATGGCAGACACCCTCGGGGCCTGTTGGATATCGCCAAGGAAGCATGGGAACAACAGCCTGTCCCCCACAAAAGTGTCATTGAGTATGTCGCCCAGATGCAGGAACGGATGGAAAGGGTGTTGCCCTTGGTCCGGGAGCATATGGAGGCAGCGCAACAAGCCCAGAGTAGGGTGTACAATCGTCAGGCTCGGGTGCGGGACTTCAATCCGGGAGATCGGGTTTTGGTTCTGGTACCCACCCTTGACAGCAAATTCCTAGCTAGGTGGCAGGGCCCCTATGAGGTGATCGAGAAAGTAGGGGAAGTAAATTACAAAGTACACCAGCCAGGGCGGCGCAAGCCGGAGCAGGTGTACCACGTGAATTTACTTAAGCCGTGGAAAGATAGGGGCGCGACCGACGACCCCAGCCCCCGGCCAGGGCTTCTAGGTGATAAGGGTCCAGCCCCACAGTTCGAGGCCTGTGAAGCCGTAACCACGGTAAAAATTGCAGACAGCCTGTCTTCCAAACAAGTTCAGGAAGTCAGGGAGTTTCTCAGTCGGAACACGGATGTGTTCTCGGACCTCCCTGGCCGCACGTCTCTCATCCGACATGACATCGTCACTGAGCCTCAGGCCAAGGTCCGGTTAAAACCATACCGGGTACCCGAGGCTCGGCGGCGGGCCATCGCGGAGGAAGTGCAGTTAATGTTGAAGCTCGATGTCATTGAGGAGTCGAAAAGTGAGTGGGCCAGTCCCATAGTCCTAATACCCAAGCCGGATGGGACGTTGCGGTTCTGCAACGACTTTCGCAAGTTAAATGAAGTATCCAAGTTTGGCGCGTATCCCATGCCCGAGTAGACGAGCTTGTTGAAAGTTTAGGACAAGCCCGTTATTTTTCTGTGCTGGACCTCACTAAAGGGTACTGGCAGGTACCCTTAACGAGTCGGCTAAGGAAAAACCGCATTTGTTACCCGCAGGGCCTGTATCACTACAAGGTGTTACCCTTTGGCCTGCATGGCGCCCCCGCCACTTTCCAAGGTTAATGGACATAGTGCTGCGACCACATCGTCGGTGCGCCTCGGCCTACTTAGATGATGTAGTCATCCACAGCACCGACTGGGAAAGCCATTTACCCAAGGTGCAGGCGGTAGTGGATGCCCTGAGGAAAGCCGGACTGACCGCTAACCCAAAGAAGTGCTCCATAGGGTTAGAGGAGACAAAATATCTGGGATATGTAATTGGGCGGGGAGTTATCAAACCTCAGGTAACTAAGGTAGAGGCCATTCGTAACTGGCCCCGACCGGTCACCACCAGGCAGGTAAAGTCGTTCCTGGGGATTGTAGGTTACTACATGAGGTTTGTGCCCCACTTTGCCACAATAGCAGCGCCATTGACAGACCTGTTGAAGGGGCGAAAGTCTGGGAGGCTTAGCTGGAGTGAGAAGGCGGAGGAGGCTTTCTCCGCGTTGAAGTCGGCCCTGTGTGGGTCCCGGTTTTGGTGACACCCGACTTCAACAAGGAGTTTGTCGTACAGACCGACGCCTCGGAGGTAGGCCTCGGTGCGGTACTGTCTCAGGAGGTCAACGGGGAAGAACATCCCGTTGTCTTCCTGAGCCGTAAGCTCAGTCCCGCCGAGTCCAGATATAGTATAGTGGAGAGGAGTGCCTGGCTATCAAGTGGGCACTCGAATCTCTCCGCTACTACCTGTTAGGGAGGAGGTTCCGTCTGGTGACCGACCATTCCCCCTCAAATGGATGAGTCAGGCCAAGGAGAGGAATGCTCGGGTCACCAGGTGGTTCCTATCTCTTCAAAATTTCAAGTTTTCCGTGGAACACAGGGCAGGCCGCTTGCAGGGCAACGCAGATGCCCTGTCCCGCGTCCACTGCCTTACGTGTGTTCACCCCTCAGGGTTGAACAAAGGGGGTATGTGGTAAGGTGCAAGGTGTCATATGCGATGGCAGGTACGTGTCACCGAGGTTGCTGGCCTCGGTGAGGTGAGAGCCGGGTTTTTGTCTGCAGCAGCTAGTGCTGTTTTGACTCTTTTAAATAGCATGGCTGCAAAGCCGATCCGGGCCGGCTCTTACTGGGAGCAGCTAAAGAGTAGGGTGGGTGGCTGCTCCCCACGGTCCAGTCCGAGTTTTGGGCTGGGTATAAAACACAGCCATCAGCTGTGTCTGGTGTGATTATCCTGGAGCCTGCTAACAGGGCTGAGGAGTTCTCTGTGCTGGAGGACGGAGCTCAGCAAGGTGGTGTTTCCCTGCAACCTGAAGGAGGAATCGCCTGCGGCTGAACCGACTGCTAGGTGTGAACCCGCACTTAAACCACCCAAGGTGACTGGACCCGGTGTTGGCCTGTTTTTGGTTTTGCCACATGATTTCTGTTGTGTGTGAACTGTCACCAAGAGACTGTTTTCATTTCTGGTGTGCAAGTGTGAATAAAACACTGTTTGATGCACAATCTGGACTCCTTGTTTTGCCTCTAAACTGCACCCGCACCGCTGTCTACCAGAGCGACTCCCCACAAGGTATATCACCCTTAAGCAATAATTTTGTGGATGCAGGTTTTTGAAAAACCTCAATCTCTATTTTGTGGAAGCTGTTAGCTGGCAGCCCTCAATCAATATTTTCTGGAAGCATACACATGCACTATAATATACTTTCTATGTTAGAAAGTATATTATAAGTATATCACACCCCTCTGTGTATCACACCTATCGATAGCACAACGTTACAAGTCTTTAAAAGGACTTTTGTGGCTCTATTAGCTAGCATTTGGTGTCCCTATGCCGATATATGGCAGGCCTCAATCAGTTGTTAGTTTAAGCAGGCATATCACCCTTAAGTAGTAATTTTGTGGATGCAGGTTTTTTAAACACCTCTTTCACTGTTTTGTGGAAGCTGATAGATTGCAGCTCTCAATCAGTATTTTTTTGAAGCATACAAATCTACTATAATATACTTTCTATGTTAGAAAGTATATTCTAAGTATATCACACCCCTCTGTGTATCACACCTATAGGTAGCACAACGCTACCAGTCCTTAAAAAGACTTTTGAGGCCCTATTAGCTAGCATTTGATGTCCCTAACAGCCTGTCCCTGCTCCAAAATGCAACCTCTCCCTACACTGGCAAAACACAGAATGTAAAATGGATGCCAGATCGGGTTCTGTGATAGGGTTGGGGGTGTGTCCATGTGCTGAAACATCTCAATTGGCTGTCCTGTCCCACCTGATGGATGTGTCATGGGTCAAAGTTTGGCGCAATGCAAAAAAAAATGGCGCGCACATTCGCATGTTCGGCAAATCGCGAACGTGCAAAGTTTGCCGCAAAACGACCTCCGGTCGAACCGCAAGGCCATCTCTAACCACTACTACCTATAAACAGCCGAACCTTGTATGTTCCATGCTATGCTGCTACTGCTGCCACTACTGTTGCTGCCACATACCACTATTACCATATCCTTTCTACACTGTACTCCTGCTGCTTTCAAATAAAAGGGAGATATTTTATTTTTCATTTTAAACTAGCTACTTTTTCTTATGAAAATTATCACTTGTGCTTGCATTCTGCCCCATTAGGCATAATTTTTTGATTGTTGGTTCCCCAACAAGCCACTTTTTATTTCCCATAACACTGTTTGTCTTTAAACACTATTTGCCCAAATAAGGGATCATTTTTTGAAGCTTTGGACTATGTAAAAGCATAACACATGTGACGGCGCAGTAACTTTTTAAACACGCTGGGGGAGATTTATAAAACTAGTGTAAAGTAGAACTTTTCATTTTCCCAGTGTGGTTGAATGCTAACCCAGGAGGGTCAGAGACATCGGTGCAAAGCACCAAGGGATCTGAAAATGGTCAGATCAGGCAGCAGAAGGCAGAGGTCAGTACATAATCAGACAAACAGTACAGCACACCTTTGCAGGAAACCAGGAAGATAGAAAACCTAAAAATCAGGCACCCCTCCCTAGGCGAAGGTATCTTAATCACCCTGAGGTGACCAGTCATTGGCTGGAGGAAACTAGTGTGCACTTGCATGGTCCTTTAATGAACTGAGAAGCATATGTGCCATAGAGACAGACCAAAGGAGACATGACACGGGAGGTGTAAGAAGGGAAGCCCTTCTGCCTGGCCCCAGGATCTTCAGCATTGGAAGGTTAAAGTATGAAGCAGCACAAACAGTACCTACTGTACTTCTTTTTGGACTATCCTAGTCTATTTGGTTCTGTAGGCAAAGAAAGGTAGAAAAGGTAGAAAATGAAGCACATTGTAGTTGACTCACATTGCAGTGTATGTGAAGTGTCATATGCTATTGATTTGAGAGTAAAAGCTACAAAGATATTATATTGCAGAATACATTGTACATATAAAGTATGTTACACAATAAATGTCTTCTTTAAACCACTTGCTAAATTATTATTTGCTTTAAAACACAATAGTTATAAAAATATGCTATTGATGAGGTGACTGGCCTGATAAAACTGTAATATGAATTACTGCATGGTCAGATATTCCCTACAGCTCTGTGAAAGTCAATAGGAGTTTGTTTAAAATGCTCAGCACGCTTGGTCCTTACCCAGAGCCGGATTAAGAGCATCATGGGCCTGGTGCTGAAGATTTTAATGGGCCTTTTTTTTAAAAATGAAAACACAACGCAGAGCAATTTTTTTATAACGCAAATAACGTGCATCTGTCATATGTTTTATGCATATGAAATCACCAGCAGAGCTGAATTAGCCTTTATTTAGCTTATTTTTTTTTTAAATAAAACACTTCTGGGGGCCCAGAATGTGACATTGTTATCCCCACCATACCATTAATTACCTTGATCGCCCTCCTCTGCACCCGCTCCCGTTTAGCCATGTCCTTCTTATATACAGGGGCCCAATATTGAACAATACTCAATTTTAACACATTGGTGGGCCCAGTGCACGATTTTCATGATTTTATAATCTATTTGGAGATCATTAATTATACACAGTAGCATGCTATATGAAACATGGTGTTGTGAAATGGGTTTATACCCAATAAAACACATATGCAAAACTGCATGTAGAAATGTAAGCATCTTGATTAATGATAATGATTAGCAATGTTCCATAAATCGCTCTCAAAAACACAAATTTTTGCATACATGTTGCAAAAATGCTATATGTAAAAGCTCCCACATTGGGAAAGGTTTGGACTCACGGGTGACGTCTTCTCTGATCAGAGTCATCCTCTTTTCATTTCTTTTCCATCTTGCTCAGATGATGATCACTATGCCGATACGTGATTCTGTAGAATTGGAAGGCAAACATCTTAGAAACAGCAGTTTTCCAGCACCCTTAGCATCTCTATACAAACACCCCATCTATAAGTGTCCAAAATGGTAATAGCACCCTCTTGTGCCCCCATACAGTAGGTAGATAATCACATAGTAAGTTAACCCCCCATTGAACAGGCAGGTAGGAAAAGCCTGCATTAACGATCCGATAATCCCCCAAGGCCCCAATAAGTAGGTCCTGACCCAATGACATATGTACAATAGGTGACCGTGAGACTTACCGCTCTATGAGTTGTTTTCTGGGGAGTATTCTATGTCACTGAACTGAAGGCTGCTGAACGCGACCCCGGCAGGTGGCAGCACCGCACTTAACTGCAAGCAGAAAGAATTTTGAACATCCCGCGCACAGCAGCTGCCTTTCATTTACGTTTAGAGAAGGTGCAGGGCCCAGGGTAGGAGTCTGATATGACGACGCAGTGCGGCGCACACAGCTGACCTGTCACCTGACCTGTCACTGTCCTGGTGAGTTTTGTAAAGGGCCGGCCTGGGAGATTACTCCTTGCAGCGCTGGCCCTGTCATCATCGGACAGTCAGGTCTGGTCCTTTTAAAGGGTTGTGGCTGCAGGGCGGCCGTCAGGCGACTCCAGCAAGGTGGCCTATTGTCCCCACTCCATCATGTCATCCCCGCCCATTAATGTAGTACTGCTAATTGCCCATCCCCCCTCATTTCTCCCCATCCATGTCACAGACTTGTCCCCAGACCATCATGTGAGACCCCCTCATTAATGTAGTACTGCTAATTGCACCCTCCCTCATTTCTCCACCTCCATGGCACAGACTTGTCCCCAGTCCATCATTGACCCCCAAACATTAATGCAGTACTGCTAATTGCACATGTGACATCTCCTCCCTATGGCACAGACTTGTCCCCACTCTCCCAGTCAATGATCCATCATGTCAGCCCCCCCCCCCCATTAAATTAGTGCTAATTTTTTCACATCCCCTTCCCCCAATGGCACGGACAGACTCCTCCCCACTTCCTAGACCCAGTCCATCATGTCAGATGCCTCCCCCATTGATGTTATGCAAATTTTTTCACAATCCCCTCCCCCAATGGCACAGACAGACTCCCTCCCAGACCCAGTCCATCATGTCAAATTATGCTGCCCCCAAACCCCCCATCATGTCAACCATCATGTCAAATGGTGCCTGCTGCTCCTAACCCCCGCATGTCAAATGCTGCCTGCTGCTCCCAACCCCCGCATGTCAAATGCTGCCTGCTGCAGCTGCCCCCAACCCCACCCCCCATCATGTCCATCATGTCAAATGCTGCCTGCTGCACCCCCATCATGTCCATCATATCAGCTAATATCACCTCCCCCCATCATGTCCAGCATGTCAGCCAATATCACCCCCCCATCATGTCCAGCATGTCAGCCAATATCACCCCCCATCATGTCCAGCATGTCAGGCTTGTCAGCCAATATCACGCCCCCCATCATGCCCAGCATGTCAGCCAATACCCACCCCCATCATGTCAGGCTTGTCTTGTCAGCCAATACCCCCACATCATGTCAGGTTTGTCTTGTCAGCCAATACCCCCCACATCATGTCAGGCTTGTCTTTTCAGCCAATACCAACCCTCCCCCATCATGTCCAGCATGTCAGGCTTGTCAGCCAATATCACTCCCTCATCATCTCATCATGTCCAGCATGTCAGCCAATATCACCCCCCATCATGTCCAGCATGTCAGCCAATATCACCCCCAATCATGTCCAGCATGTCAGCCAATATCACCCCCCATCATGTCCAGCATGTCAGCCAATATCACCCCCCAATCATGTCCAGCATGTCAGCCAATATCACCCCCCCAATCATGTCCAGCATGTCAGCCAATATCACCCCCCAATCATGTCCAGCATGTCAGCCAATATCACCCCTCCCCAATCATGTCCAGCATGTCAGCCAATACCCCCCATCATGTCAGGCTTGTCTTGTCAGCCAATATACCCCCCACCCCGGAACCCACCCCACCTGCTACAAGCAACTCAGAGTCACACTCACAGTCTCAGCTCTGCCTCTCAGGACTCCGACACACAGCAGACAGGCAGCAGCAGTCACGTGTGCCTCTCTCTGGCTCAGGCTGCTGCTGTGAGAGACAGTGCCTGCGGCGCCACTCGTCTTGCCGGCCACGGCCGGGTCGGCCACGCCCCCAATTAACATGTGACCCGGGCCGGGTGAATATTATGAGCCAGCGGGGCAGCGGGGATGGATATGAGGCACGCGCCGGCCCTGCCCGCAGCGCGCTGGTTCTTAAAATTAAATTAAAATTAAAATAAACTTTTTTTCTGGGCGGCTAGGGCTGGGCCTATCTTCACACAGGGGCCTGGAGCAGCAGCTCCATCCGCCCCTATGTTAATCCGGCCCTGTCCTTACCACGTGCCTTTATCTGCCAGGTTTATGATGTGATGGCCCAATGATTCATCATGACAAGGCACAAACTGGGTAGGAATAGATTTTATTGTGTGAGAGTCCTGTCTAACTCTTGACTTGCAATTCAACCCAGACAGTAAAGTGGATATAAACCACAGTTATAAATCTTGACCACTATAATTAGAAGGTTTAAGACAATGTTTTACCTTCAAGCATAAAATGTACATCCACAGGGGCTTACTGCATGTTGCTTACCAAATATGTTAAAATTAATAAATTGTTAGAGATGTCGGCGACCATACCAGCCTCCTGGTGCTGCTGAAGCTGTTTTTGAGTCTATATTGTTATGTGAATATGAAAATGGCGAAACAATATACAGTATTTAGAAAATTGCCATGTATACAGTATAATCACAATGTAATACTACTAGTCCAAATATAACCTTGTAATGCTACCAGCCCAAATAAATATCCATGAAAAAAATACAGTGGACATACTTTTCATCCTTGACACTCCGTTTACCTTACACTTTTCTTCTGACCACTAGCCCCAGCCCACTCTGACCAGTCTGCCAACCAAGAACATACAGGTGGAAAATGGTTTTCTCCAAATTTTTCCTTAATTAGCTTCAGTTAAAAGAACCTGAGTTCACTCACAAATAGAGACGAGCAATTTCTTGAAATTTGTTTCAGGTCCAATTAGCACACATCATTAGAGATGGCCCGAACTATCCGCCGGCGAACAGTTCCCGGCGAACATAACTTGTTCGCGTTCGCCTCAACGGGCGAACACATGCGATGTTCGGTCTGCCCCCTATACATCATCATTGAGCAAACTTTGACCCTGTACCTCACAGTCAGCAGACACATTCCAGCCAATCAGCAGCATTCCCTCCCTCCCAGACCCTCCCACCTCCTGCACAGCATCCATTTTAGATTCATTCTGAAGCTGCAGTCTTAGTGAGAGGGGGAGAGTGTAGTTGCTGCTGATTTAATTGGGAAATCGATAGCTAGGCTAGTGAATTCAGTGTCCACTCCAGTCCTGAAAGACTCATCTGATCTCTGCTGTAAGGACAGCATCCTGACAGCACCCCAAAAAGCCCTTTTTAGGGCTGCAACATTAGTCTGCTTTTTTTTTCTTACCTTTATATACATATTGCAGTTGCCTGGCCTGCCTGTGTGTGAGGAGCAGCTGGCCCACAGACTGTAGTGTGCCCACTGCCAGTGCCCACCCCTGTCATCCCGTGTGGCACAGGACTTTGCATAAAAAAGGCATTTAATTTTTACACTTTAATCTAAGGTTAGTTGCCTGTCAGTGTGTGTCAGGCTGACTTCCACTGACTGTAGTGTGCCCACTGCCAGTGCCCACCACTCATACCGGCTGGCACAGGACTTTGCATAAAAAAGGCATTTAATTTTTACACTTTAGTGTAATTTCAGCTGCTTGCCTGCTGCTAGTGTGTGTCAGGCCGACTTCAACTGACTGTAGTGTGCCCACTGCCAGTGCCAACCCCTGTCATCCCGTGTGGCACAGGACTTTGCATCAAAAAAGCACTTAATTTTTACACTTTAATCTAAGGTTAGTTGCCTGCCAGTGTGTGTCAGGCTGACTTCCACTGACTGTAGTGTGCCCACTGCCAGTGCCCACCACTCATACCGGCTGGCACAGGACTTTGCATAAAAAAGGCAATTAAATGCCTTATTGATCGGCAAGCTACTGTGCCACCCGGTATCAGTGGTTGGCACTGGCAGTGGGCACACTACAGTCAGTGGAAGAGGGCCTGACACACACTGGCAGCAGGCAAGCAACTGAAATTACACTAAAGTGTAAAAATTAAATGCCTTGTTTTGATGCAAAGTACTGTGCCACACGGGATGACAGGGGTGGGCACTGGCAGTGGGCACACTACAGTCAGTGGAAGTCGGCCTGACACACACTGGCAGCAGGCAAGCAACTGAAATTACACTAAAGTGTAAAAATTAAATGCCTGTTTTTGATGCAAAGTCCTGTGCCACACGGGATGACAGGGGTGGGCACTGGCAGTGGGCACACTACAGTTAGTTGAAGTCGGCCTGACACACACTAGCAGCTGGCAAGCAGCTGAAATTACACTAAAGTGTAAAAATTAAATGCCTTTTTTATGCAAAGTCCTTGCCAGCCGGTATGAGTGGTGGGCACTGGCAGTGGGCACACTACAGTCAGTGGAAGTCAGCCTGACACACACTGGCAGGCAACTAACCTTAGATTTTAGAAATGTACCTCCCTGTCACCTATGCAAAGCAGGGGTTTGTATAAGCCAAAACTGGCAAAATGTCACCCACCAATGTAACAGAGGATTTTTAGAACTTTACCTCCCTGTCACCTATGCAGAGCAGGGGTTTGTATACGGCAAAATTGGCAAACTGTCATCCACCAATGTAAAAGATGATTTTTAGAAATTTACCTCCCTGTCACCTATGCAGAGCTGGGAAAACCATCTGTTACATGGGTGGCTGACATTTTGCCAGTTTTGCCATATACAAACCCTTACTCTGCATAGGTGACAGGGACGTAAATTTGAATAAATCGTCTGTTACATTGTTGGGTGACATTTTGCCAGTTTTGGCTTATACAAACCCCTGCTCTGCATAGGTGACAGGAAGGTAAATTTCTAAAAAAAATATGTTACATTGGTGGGTGACATTTTGCCAGTTTTGCCATATACAAACCCCTGCTCTGCATAGGTGACAGGGACGTAATTTGTATAAATTATCTGTTACATTAATGGGTGACATTAACACAGTTTTTCCTTATACAAACCTCTGTTCTGCATAGCTGACAGGGATGTAAATTTGTATAAATCGTCTGTTACATTGGTGGGTCACATTTTGACAGTTTTACCGTATACAAATCCCCAGCTCTGCATAGGTGAAAGGGAGGTAAATTTCTAAAAATCATCTGTTACATTGGTGGGAGACATTTTGCCAGTTTTGCCGTATATAAACCCCTACTCTGCATAGGTGACAGGGAGGTAAATTTCTAAAAATCATCTGTTACATTGGTGGGTGACATTTTGCCAGTTTTGCCGTATACAAACTCGTGCTCTGCATAGGTGACAGGGACGTAAATTTGTATAAATCGTCTGTTACATTGGTGGGTGACATTTTGCCAGTTTTGCCATATATAAACCCCTGCTCTACATAAGTGACAGGGACGGAAATTTGTATAAATCGTCTGTTACATTGGTGAGTGACATTTTGCCAGTTTTGTACTATACAAACTCCTGCTCTTCATAGGTGTCAGGGAGGTAAATTTGTAAAAATCATCTGTTACATTGGTAGGTGACATTTTGCCAGTTTTTCCATATACAAACCCCTGCTCTGCATAGGTGACAGGGAGGTAAATTTTTAAAAATCATCTGTTACATTGGTGGGTGACATTTTGCCAGTTTTGCCATATACAACCCCCTGCGTTGCATATGTGACAGGGACGTAATTTGTATAAATTATCTCTTACATTAATGTGTGACATTAACAAAGTTTTGCCTTATTCAAACCCCTGCTCTACATAAGTGACAGGGACGGAAATTTGTATAAATCGTCTGTTACATTGGTGAGTGACATTTTGCCAGTTTTCCTCATACAAACCCCTGCTCTGCATAGGTGACTGGGAGGTAAATTTCTAAAAATCATCTGTTACATTGGTGGGTGACATTTTGCCAGTTTTGCCATTTACAAACCCCTGCTCTGCATAGGTGACAGGATGGTAAATTTCTAAAAATCATCTGTTACATTGTTGGGTGACATTTTGCCAGTTTTGGCTTATACAAACCCCGGCTCTGCATAGGTGACAGGGACGTAAATTTGAATAAAGCGTCTGTTACATTCTTGGGTGACAATTTGCCAGTTTTGCCGTATACAAACCCCTGCTTTGCATAGGTGACAGGGAGGTACATTTCTAAAAATCCTCTGTTCCATTGGTGGGTGACATTTTCCTAGATTTGCCATTTACAAACCCCTGCTCAGCATAGATGACAAGGAGGTAAATTTCTAAAAATCGTCTGCTACATTGGTGGGTGACATTTTGCCAGTTTTGCCGTATACAAACCCCTGCTCTACATAGGTAACAGGGAGGTACATTTCAAAAAATCCTCTGTTACATTGGTTTGTGACATTTTGCCAGATTTGGCGTTTACAAACCCCTGCTCAGCATAGGTGACAGGGAGGTAAATTTCTAAAAATTGTCTGTTACTGTCACTACCAGAGTTTTGAGGTGTTCTCACAACTCTGTTTCTCCGCCCCTGTGATGATGTCACTACCAGAGTTTTGAGGAGTTCTCACAGCTCTGTTTCTCCGCTCCTGTGATGAGGTCTTTACTTTTAGTTTCCCTCCTCCCAGCTGTCCCTCCTGTGATTGATTCCTCTTCCTATAAATCACCCCTCTTCCTGTTTAATCGTGCAGATTATATTTCTCATCTGAGTTGTGTCAGCCTCTGGAATATCTGCACTTGTGTGGTCTCTTTTCACTGGACCTGTGTTCTGCTGAAGCAAGTAACATCGGATATTGTCTGCTGAGTTTGGATCTGTCTTCACTGCTGCTGCAGCTCCTACAGATAAGTTTGCAGACATTGTGTGTTTTAGTTTATTTGCTGACTGGATCCGAGGCGACCCGGTTCCGTCTGTATTCTGAGTAGGGCGCCGGTGGCCGTGCCCCTCCCACTATTGTAGGGGTTTCAGCTGTCACCAGCCTTAGGTACTCGGGCATGCCTCTACCCACCATCTGGGTCTGGGCATGTGCAAAGCAGCATAGGGAGAGCTCTTAGGGTCTGACAGGGGTCAGCCTTTATTCTCCCTAGTTTGGGTCCGGTTAGTAGCTTCTGCACTGTTTATGCTCATATTGTTCACATATACTAGTGACATTATAATCCGCCATAACCGTCTTTTGACATGGATCCGCTTTCTGACCTGGTTGACCGCATGCATGGTCTTTCTTTGGAGGTAGCGGATCTCCGTCAATCTATGACTCAGCTTCAAGCATCTGTCTTTGCTCGTGTCCATGGAGTTTGTTGCGAGCCGAAGGTCTCACTTATGGAAACGTTCTCCGGGGGCAGTGAGAATTTTGTTCGCTTCAGAGAGTCATGCAAACTCCATTTCTGCTTGCATCCCCATTCCTCTGGTGATGAGGAGCAGAGGGTGAGGATTGTCATCTCCCTGCTCAGGGTTAATGTTCAGACTTGGGCTTTTTCGCTGCCATCGGGGGCACTCCCCTCCGATCAGTGGATGGGTTTTTTGTGGCCCTGGCACAGATATATGATGACCCAGATCGTGTTGCTCTGGCTGAATCTAGCTTACGTTTTTTATGCCAGAACAAACTGTCTGCTGAGCTTTATTGTTCTGAATTTCGGAGATGGGCAGCTGATTCAGGTTGGAATGATGCTGCACTCCGGAGTCAGTTCTGTCATGGTCTCTCAGAGAGATTAAAAGATGCATTTGCTTTCCATGAGAGACCAACGTCCTTAGAGTCTGCCATGTCACTAGCGGTATGCCTTGACAGGCGCCTAAGAGAAAGAGAGGAGACCTCTCTTTCCTGCCATTGTCAGTCTAAGGGCAGTGGTGCGGTTTCATTCAATGTGCAGGGGCCTCATCCTGTCTCGGTCCCCTCTGAGGAGGAGGCTTTGCAGCTAGGTCGACTTGCCACTGATAAAGGAGGATTTAGTCCTCAGAGAATGATGTGTTTCTGTTGTGGGGGCATTGGTCATTTGGCAAATGTTTGCCCCTCTAGGGAATTCTTGAACTTTACTAAGGGTGATAATAAAAGAAAAATCTCAAAAGGTAAAAAAAAATCCTCAAGGTTTGCCCCATCTGCTACCCTGGGCAAAGTTGATGTAGGAATAGATGCTTTTCCTCTGGCCTGCAGTTCCCGTTTTCTCCTTTCTGCCAGGGTGGCGCTAGGGAGCAAAGTCATTTCTTGTGAAATTTTTGTTGATAGTGGAGCAGCTGTAAATCTTATTGACAGTCAATTTGTAGCCATGCATGGTTTTCAGGTTTGCACATTAGAAAAGGTTATACCTGTTTTTGCTATTGACTCTGCTCCACTCTCACAGAGATCCCTGAAGGGCATTGTTCACAATATCCGGTTGGCTGTGGGTGACGCTCATGTGGAGGATATATCTTGTTTTGTCCTTAACGGATTGCCTACTCCTCTAGTCGTGGGGTTACCCTGGCTTACTAGACATAACCCCACTATTGATTGGCAAGCAAGGCAAATAAATGAATGGAGTGATTTTTGTAGAGAGAATTGTCTCACAGCGACTTTCGCAGAGGTTACTACTTAGTCTGTGCCATCATTTCTCTCAGAATTTTTAGACGTGTTTTCCGAGAGTGGTGTTCAGGAGCTACCTCCTCACCGGGAGTATGACTGTCCCATTAACCTCATTCCCGGCGCCAAGCTGCCAAAATCACGCCTGTACAATCTCTCACAACCGGAAAGAATCGCGATGCGTACCTATATTTCTGAGAGTCTGGGTAAGGGGCATATCCGTCCCTCAAAATCACCTGTTGCTGTTGGCTTTTTCTTTGTTAAAAAAAAAGATGGCTCTTTAAGACCTCGCCTAGATTTTAGGGAGCTGAACCGTATCACGATTCGTAATCCTTATCCCCTTCCTCTGATCCCGGACCTCTTCAATCAAATTGTTGGGGCCAAGGTTTTTTCCAAATTGGATTTGAGAGGCGCGTACAACCTGGTCAGGGTCAGAGAGGGGGACGAATGGAAAACGCCCTTTAATATCCCTGAGGGGCATTTCGAGAATCTCGTTATGCCTTTTGGCTTGATGAATGCTCCGGCCGTCTTTCAGCATTTTGTTAACAGTATTTTCTACCATTTAATGGGGAAATTTGTGTTGGTGTATCTTGATGATATTTTGATTTTTTCCCCTGATGTCCAGACCCATCAGGATCATCTTTTTCAGGTTCTGTGGATTCTGCGGGAAAATAAATTGTACGCCAAGCTGGAGAAATGTGTGTTCATGGTACCGGAGATTCAAGTTCTGGGTTTTCTCCTCTCTGCTTCTGGTTTTCGCATGGACCCGGAGAAGGTCCGTGCTGTGCTTGAGTGGGAGCTTCCTGAGAATCAGAAGGCATTAATGCGCTTTCTGGGTTTCACGAACTATTACAGAAAGTTCATTTTGAATTATTCCTCTGTTGTCAAGCTACTCACTGATATGACAAAAAAGGGGGCAGATTTTTCCTCTTGGTCGGAAGAAGCGCTTACAGCTTTTTCTAAGATTAAAGAGAGTTTTGCGTCTGCTCCCATCTTGGTGCATCCCGATGTTTCTTTACCTTTTATTGTTGAGGTGGATGCTTCCGAGGTGGGTGTGGGTGCGGTTTTGTCCCAGGGCCCCTCTCCTGCCAAATGGCGACCCTGTGCCTTTTTCTCTAAAAAAAACTCTCCCCTGCAGAGAGAAACTATGATGTGGGAGATAGGGAGTTGTTGGCCATCAAGTTGGCTTTCGAGGAATGGCGCCATTGGTTGGAGGGGGCCAGGCACCCTATCACCGTTTTTACCGACCATAAGAATCTGGCGTACTTGGAGCCGGCCAAGCGTATGAATCTGAGACAGGCCAGATGGTCTCTGCTCTTCTCCATATTCAATTTTGTGGTTACATTCCGCTCTGGGATTAAAAATGTGAAGGCGGATGCCCTCTCTCGCTGTTTTCCGGGAGGGGGAAACTGCGAGGACCCGGGTCCCATTTTAGCAGAGGGGATAGTTGTTTCTGTTCTGTATCCTGATTTGGAGGCCGAGGTCCAGGCTGCCCAGACAGAGGTACCTGCTCGTTCTCCTTCTGGGAAGTTGTTTGTACCTCTTGAGTTACGTCACAAACTTTTCAAGGAGCATCACGATACTGTTCTTGCTGGTCACCCCGGAAGTAGAGCCACTGTAGATCTCATTGCTCGGAGATTTTGGTGGCCGGCTCTTCGTAAGTCAGTGGAGGGTTTTGTGGCAGCTTGTGAGACGTGCACTCACGCTAAGGTCCCTCGTTCACGGCCTTCAGGTCCCCTTCTCTCGTTACCCATACCTTCCCGTTCTTGGACATACCTGTCCATGGACTTTATCACGGATCTTCCTCGTTCCTCAGGGAAGTCGGTGATCCTGGTGGTGGTGAACCGTTTTAGCAAGATGGCTCATTTCATACCCTTCCCTGGTTTGCCCAATGCTAAGACGTTGGCGCAAGCTTTTGTCGACCACATTGTTAAATTGCATGGCATCCCCTCTGATATTGTTTCCGATAGAGGCATGCAGTTTGTGTCCAGATTCTGGAAGGCT
Source organism: Bufotes viridis (assembly GCA_033119425.1). Lineage (NCBI taxonomy): Eukaryota > Metazoa > Chordata > Amphibia > Anura > Bufonidae > Bufotes > Bufotes viridis. Next base: position 144,396,826 of record CM065590.1, on the reverse strand, counting down.
TTCTGTTCTCGCCTGGGGGTTCGGCTGTCCTTCTCTTCTGCTTTTCACCCGCAGTCGAATGGTCAGACTGAACATCTTAATCAGAATCTGGAGACATATTTGCGCTGTTTTGTGGCAGAGAACCAGGAGGATTCTTGTTAGTTTCTGCCTCTTGCTGAGTTTGCTTTGAACAACCGCCGTCAGGAATCTTCGGATAAGTCACCATTCTTTGGTGCATATGGGTTTCATCCGCAAACTACAAGTTGCTGGGATTTTCGTTTTCAATGTGAAGTGGGACTGACCCTTTTCCCGTGCAACAAAGATACGGATCGTGAGCTGTTTTGTTTACTACTTACATAGTGGAGAGGGTGTCAGCAGTAGGTTTGTGTTGACATCACTGATTAATTTGCCCTTCCTCTGATCGGTCAGAACAAAAACAACAAAAAATGGATCCTGTCTGCGAAGCATACACCTTCACTCGGTCAGCATTTGCTCAGTAATCCATGAGTATTGCTAATGCCAAAAAAACAGGAGTGGATCAAAAACAGAGATGACACGTTAAGGTAATATTTGCATGTCATCTGTTTTTTGCACCTACTCCTGCTTTTGGCTACCAAATCATAAGCCAATTCTGATGGGACCATACAGACCTTACAGCTGCTACACAGACATTTTGTCTTCCTTCTGACCTATCAGAAGAAATGTCAAATAAATGGTGACTTCAAGAAGGCCAAACAAGGACAATAGCGACCCTTTCATAGAGTGGGGAGGGTGGTAACAGCATGAGAAGTCCATAGAGTGGCCCTATGACATAGTGGTGAGGTGGAAGCAGCATGAGGAGACCACCAAGTGGCACAATGACAGGGTCTGAAGGTGTCTCCAGCATCAGGAGGCCACAGAGTCGCACAATGACAAAGTGTGGAGGTGACAGCAGCAGTATGAGTAGGCCACAGAGTGGCAAGGTGACATAGTGTGGAGATGGCAGCAACAGCAGCAGCATGATACCACAGAGTGGCATGGTGACATAGTGTGGACATGGCTGCATCAGGAGGCCAAAGAGTGGCAAGATGACATAGTGTGGAGATGGCAGCAACAGCAGCAGCAGGATGCCACAGAGTCGCAATTTGACATAGTGTGGAGATGGCAGCATCAGAAGGCCACAGAAAGGCATGGTGACATAGTGTAGATATGGCAGCAACAGCAGCAGCATGATACCACAGAGTGGCATGGTGACATAGTAAGGAGATGGATGATCTAATCTGATGCATCAGGCATTGGCGGGTGGAAATCCTGGCTGAATCATGCCTGATTCATCTTGACAAAAGTAAGTCTCTACACATTTTGAGTGGACAGGCGAGTTCTTCTTAGGGTAACTATAGCCCCCGCAGCACTAAACAACCGCTCTCATGCCATACTACTGGCCGGGCAGGACAGCTTTTTCAGGGTAAACTCGGCCAGTTGATGCCACAAATCCAGTTTGGCTGCCCATTAGTCCAGCGGATCTTCTATGACGGCTGGCAGGGTGCTGTCAAAGTATGCCACCACCTGCTGGTTCAGGTCCTGCTCCAGGTCTACCTGCTTCTGCTGGTGAGTAGTTTCTGTACTATGCAGGTGAAGAAAGCTGCTTATCAGCGACTCTAGACTTAGGCTGCTGGTGCTGCTGTCATTTGCGACGAAGTCGAAGATCGAGTCAACCAATCAAGAACCGCTGGGTTGCTGGTCAAGACACGACCGCTAGCTGACATGTGGACATGAGCCCTCAGGAAGAAACCCCTGCTGCCATGCCTCATTACTCTGCTGAGACCTGTGCCTGCGCCAGAATAATTTATGCCTCTGCCACTCCCATGTGCAGGGCCTGGCACTTCTCTGTCTGCCTTTAGTTGAACTAAATAAATGAAATGCAAATTAAAACACGCCTAAAAGTGCCAAATATATTTATCTTTTTTTACTGAAATAGGCAACTAAAGGTTTTGAAGTTAGCAACGAAACGATTTCAGCGTAAATAACAGCAAAAGTGAACTGTGTATATATTTCTTGTATTGGACTAAAACAGGCCACTAAACGATTTCTAAGTAAATAACAGAAAAAGTGAACTGCGTATATGTTTCTCTTTTTCTCTAGAAATATGACAATAAATGCTTTTAGCGCAAATAACAGCAAATGTGAACAATGTGTACTTTTTTCGTATTTTAGTAAAATATGAAAATAAATGCTTTCAGTAAAAATAACACAATGGGAACTGCGTGTATTTTTCCCGTATTTTAGTGAAATATGACAATAAACGCTTTCAGCGCAAATAACACCAAATTAGTGATGAGCAAGCATGCTCGGCCGAGTATTGGTTCTGCTCGAGCAACACTATGCTCGGCGTTCGGCACCACGTGTATTCGTCACCTTGCTCGAGTCTCCTCCCCGCACATTTGGTGCCTTCTAAGCAGACAATCAAGGTCCAGGTAAGTAATTCCCCTCAGTGTAAGGCCATAGCAATGTTAGCTGTAAGCCTTACACTGATTGGCTGGCCGGAACACGTAATACCATTTCATATAGGAGCTGAGGTCCGGCGCTCGGCTCATTCATCGTCAGGGAGAGCAGACAGTAGGCAGAGACAGATAGCATTTTGCTCTAAACTTACTGATTTCACTCCAAAAACCTTATTAAAAGACCTAACAGTTTTTTTAAGGACTAGAGTGTGGGTTTGACAGCAGTGCAGCAACTTTTTTTTTTTAAGAAGGGGGTTAATTAACCACTTCAGCCCCCCTAGCTTAAATACCCTTAATGACCAGGCCACTTTTTACAATTCTCCACTACACTACTTTACCCGTTTATTGCTCCGTCATGCAACTTACCACCCAAATGAATTTTACCTCCTTTTCTTCTCACTAATACAGCTTTCATTTGGTGGTATTTCATTGCTGCTGACATTTTTACTTTTTTTGCTATTAATCAAAAATGACCGAAATTTTTGCAAAAAAATGACATTTTTCACTTTCTGTTGTAAATTTTTTTTTTTTTAAAACTACATTTCTATATTAATTTTTCTCTAAATTTATTGTTCTACATGTCTTTGATAAAAAAAAAAATCCAATAAGTGTATATTTATTGGTTTGGGTAAAAGTTATAGCGTTTACAAACTGTAATGTTGCAAAAAAGTGAATTTCTGCATTTTGAAGCAGCTATGACTTTCTGAGCACCTGTCATGTTTCTTCAGGTGCTAGAATGCCAGGATAGTATAAATACCCCCCAAATGACACCATTTTAGAAAGAAGACACCCCAAAGTATTCGCGGAGGGGCATGGTGAGTTCATGTATCATTTCATTTTTTTTTCACAATTTGGCGGAAAATGACACTTTCTGAGGAAAATAAATAAATAAATAAAGTTTCCATTTCTTCTAACTTCTGGCAAAAAAAATAAAAATCTCAGACGGACTCACTATGCCCCTCAGTGAATACCTTGGGGTGTCTACTTTCCAAAATGGGGTCATTTGTGGGGTGTGTTTACTGTTCTGGCATTTTGGGCAGGGCTAAATTGTAAGCAGCCATGTAAAACCTAAAGGTACTCGTTGGAATTTGGGCGCCTTTGCGCATCCAGGCTGCAAAAAAGTGTTACTCATGTGGTATCGCCATACTCAGGAGAAGTAGGGTAATGTGTTTTGGGGTGTATTTTTACATATACCCATGTTGGGTGAGAGAAATATCTCTGTAAATTGGTGTGGGGTGTGGGGTGTGTTTACTGTTCTGGCATTTTGGGCGGGGCTAAATTGTGAGTAAAAATACCCCACATGTGACCCCATTTTGGAAAGAAGACACCCCAAGGTATTCCATGAGGGGCATGGTGAGTTCATAGAAAAAAAATTTTTTGGCACAAGTTAATGGAAATTGATTTTTTATTGTTTTTTCTCACAAAGTCTCCCTTTCCGCTAACTTTTGACAAAAAGTTTAATATTTCATGGACTCACTATGCCCCTTAGCGAATACCTTGGGGTGTCTTCTTTCCAAAATGGGGTCATATGTGGGGTATGTTATACTGCCCTGGCATTTTAGGCAGGTGCTAAAGCGTGAGAAGCAAAATGCGAAAAATGCCCTCTAAAGGTACTCATTGGAATTTGGGCGCCTTTGCGCATCTAGGCTGCAAAAAGTGTTACTCATGTGGTATCGCCATACTCAGGAGAAGTAGGGTAATGTGTTTTGGGGTGTATTTTTACATATACCCATGTTGGGTGAGAGAAATATCTCTGTAAATTGGTGTGGGGTGTGGGGTGTGTTTACTGTTCTGGCATTTTAGGCGGGGCTAAATTGTGAGTAAAAATACCCACATGTGACCCCATTTTGGAAAGAAGACACCCCAAGGTATTCCATGAGGGGCATAGTGAGTTCATAGAAAAAAAAATTTTTGGCACAAGTTAATGGAAATTGATTTTTTATTGTTTTTTCTCACAAAGTCTCCCTTTCCGCTAACTTTTGACAAAAAGTTTAATATTTCATGGACTCACTATGCCCCTTAGCGAATACCTTGGGGTGTCTTCTTTCCAAAATGGGGTCACATGTGGGGTATTTATACTGCCCTGGCATTTTAGGGGTCCTAAAGCGTGAGAAGAAAAATGCGAAAAATGCCCTCCTAAAAGGTACTCATTGGAATTTGGGCCCCTTTGCGCATCTTGGCTGCAAAAAAGTGTCACTCATGTGGTATCGCCATACTCAGGAGAAGTAGGGCAATGTGTTTTGGGGTGTATTTTTACATATACCCATGTTGGGTGAGATAAATATCTCTGTAAATTGACAACTTTGTATAAAAAAATTTAAAAAGTTGTCGTTTACAGTGATATTTCTCACACAAAGTATGGGTATATATAAAAATACACCCCAAAACACATTGCCCTACTTCTCCTGAGTACGGTGATACCACACGTGTGACACTTTTTTGCAGCCAAGATGCGCAAAGGGGCCCTAATTCCAATGAGTACCTTTAGGATTTCACAGGGCATTTTTATGCATTTGGATTCTCACACTTTAGGACCCCTAAAATGCCAGGGCAGTATAAATACCCCACATGTGACCCTATTTTGGAAAGAAATAGGGGCATGGCGAGTTCACAGAAAAAAATTTTTGGCACAAGTTAGCGGAAATTGATTTTTTTTTATTTTTTTTTTACAAAGTCTCATATTCCACTAACTTGTGACAAAAAATAAAATTTTACATGAACTCACCATACCGCTCACGGAATACCTTGGGGTGTCTTCTTTCTAAAATGGGGTCACATGTGAGGTGTTTGTACTGCCCTGGCATTTGAGGGTCTCCGCAATCATTACACGTATGGCCAGCATTAGGAGTTTCTGCGATTCTCCTTATATTCAGCATACGGGTAATGAGATTTTTTTTTTTCGTTCAGCCTCTGGGCTGAAAAAAAAAAAAAATGAACGCCACAGATTTCTTCATTCGCATCGATCAATGTGGATGAAAAAATCTCTGCTAAAATCAGTAACTGCGGTGCGGTAGGCTGGGCGCTAGCTACCTAACAAGTAGCTAGCTAACTGGCAGTGATAAGGGACCCTTATGCCCCATTCACACGTCCGCAATTCTGTTTGCGGAACGGAATTGCGGATCCATTCATTTTTTGGGGACAGACTTTGTCCCGCTCGGATCCGGAATTACGGATCCGCGCTTCCGGGTCTGCACTTCCGTTCCGCAAAAATATAGAACATGTCCTATTCTTGTCCGCAATTGCGGACAAGAAAAGGCATTTTCTATATAGTTCTGGCAATGTGCGGATCTGCAAAATGCGGAAAGCACATTGCCGGTGTCCGTGTTTTGAGGATCTGCGGATCCACGGAACAAAACACATATGGACGTCTGAATGGAGCCTTACAAGGGGTGTGATCAATGACAGGGGGGTGATCAGGGGGTCTAGATGGGGTGATCAAGGGGTTAACAAGGGGTTAATAGGTGAGGGGGGGTGGGGGGGGGTTAGTGTAGTGTTTGGTGCAACTTTACATAGGTACCTGGTCCTCTGGTGGTCCATCCCAGCAAATGGGACCACCTGAGGACCAGGTAACAGGTATATCAGACGCTGTTAACAAAACAGCGTCTGATATACATGTTTGATGCTTTTTATTTAGCATCTAAAGCCTGCCAGCGCTGGATAATCGCTGGCAGGCTGCAGTATAACTGCCGAGACGCGCGCCACTGTGAACGCGCACATGCGCGCGCGTTCACAGCAAATCTCGCGTCTCACGAGATGACGCGCGGATGCGTCCAGGAGGAACAAACTTGCCGCCGCCTGGACGCATCCGTGCGTTAAGCGGTCGGCAAGCGGTTAAGCACTATCAGGGACAGGCATCACCAGGAAGGGACAGATAAGTGCAGGGCTTGAAAATCGCTTTGATAACTTTTAAAAGACAGAAAGATTTCAGATTAGTGACATCTACAATACGCCATCATTAAGCAGTGTGTTAGGCAGAAATTATCAAAAGGGGCTTATTCACTACAGTGTTCCTTGATACTGAGATATACACTGCATCATCATAAAGCAGTGTCGGGCAGACATTATAAAAAGGGGCTTATTCACGACAGTGTTCCTTGGTACTGGGATATACACTGCACCACTATAAATCAGTGTGTTTGGCAGACATTATTAAAAGGGGCTTATTCACTACAATGTTCCTTGATACTGAGATATACACTGCATCATCATAAAGCAGTGTCGGGCAGACATTATAAAAAGGGGCTTATTCACTACAGTATGCCTGGTACTGAGATATACAATGCACCACTATAAAGCAGTGTGTTGGGAAGACATTATTAAAAGGTACTTATTCACTACAATGTTCCTGCTACCGAGATATACACTGTACCATCAGAGAAATTTGTTCGGGGGAAATTAACCTGACTTGTTCCACATCTGTGTGTGCGTTTAGGCCGCAACCGTATATACAGTATTCCAGCAGAGAATACATTTTATTTGGGACAATTTGTATCCAATATAGAACTACATCTGAATAAAGTGTGTATTGTCAAAATTACATTACCTCTGGCCTAGTGTGGTGCCGAAAAATTGTATTTCTCTGTCTCCTGTACATTACAGAAAGCAATTATTACATTATCTCTGGGATAGCATGGTGCCGAAAAATTGTATTTCTATCTCCTGTACATTCCAGAAAATAAATACAGTGTGTACTGTAAAAATGACATTATCTCTGAGCCAGTGTGGTGCCGAAAAATTGCATTTCTCTGTCTCCTGTACATTACAGAAAGCAAATACAGTGTGTACTGTAAAAATAACATTATCTCTGAGCTAGTGTGGTGCCGAAAAATTGTATTTCTATCTCCTGTACATTACAGAAAATAAATACAGTGTGTTCTGTAAAAATTACATTATTTTTGGCCTAGTGTGGTGCCGAAAAACTGTATTTCTCTGTCTCCTGTTCATTACAGAAAGCAAATACAGTGTGTACTTTAAAAATAACATTATCTCTGGGCTAGTGTAGTGCCGAAAATCTGTATTTTTCTGTATCCAGTACTGTCCTGCATCAGAAAACTGTGTCTGTAGTGGACAGTAAAACAATCTGTGCTACATCTACAGACAAAACCATTAATATGAAGAAGGCGAGAACAAAGGGAGGAGGAAGTGGGCGTGATGCTGATGGCTTGATTCCCAACCTCTTGAGCCTTTACAGTCTCAAGAAGATGACGGTGGTGAACCGCAATCATTCGTTCATGAGGTGGATGATGATGAGACACAGTTGCCAATTACTGAGGTGGTGGTTAGGTCATGTCAAGAGGATGAGCAGAGTGAGGAAGTGGAAGAGAAGGTGGTGGACGATGAGGTCACTGACCCAACATGGTTAGGTGAAAAGCCCAGCGAGGACAGCAGTACAGAGGGGGAGCTATCCATAGCACTGCAACAGTCTGTAAGAAGCAGTGGGGTGGCAAAAGGGAGACGTCGGCCCACACCAAGGCCCGCAACCGTTACACCAAGCACCCTCATACGTAAATCTACCTTGCCAAGGGGTAGGTGTTTCGCAGTATGGCGCTTTTTTGAGGAAACCGCAGGTGACAAAAGAGTGGTAGTTTGCAACCTGTGCCGTACCAAAATGAGCCGTGGCATAAAAACTAGCAACCTCACCACCACCAGCATGATCCACCACATGGCATCCAAGCACTCTAATAAGTGGGCCAAATGCCTGGGTCCACACTCTGCATCTGAGGGTCCCACCACTGCCTCCACTTGCCCTGTGTTACGCACTGCTGACTCATCCCCTGTCGAAGGCCCGGATGCACATCGCCCAGCACCTGGACCTTCTCATGAACCCTCAGCAACAACATCCACTTTTCTGTCCCAGCGCAGCATCCAAATGTCAATAACACAGGCATTCTAATTACAAGCGCAAATAGCCACCCACCCGCCGACAGGCCATATCACTAAATGCGCAACTTTCGAAATGACTGGCCCTGAAAATTTTGCCATTTAGGCTTGTGTACACTGAGGCCTTCCACAGCCTGATGTCGGCGGTCGTCCTTCGGTACACATTCCCCAGGCACCTCTATTTTTCATGGTGTGCCCGCCTTACACCGGCATGTGTCCCATAACATCACCCGTGCCCTGATCAATGCACTTACTGGGAAGGTCCACCTCACCACGGACACATGGACAAGTGCTGGTGGTCAGGGACGCTACATTTCCCTGACCGCACACTGGGTGAATGTTGTGGAGGCTGGGAGTCGGTTGGACCCTGGAATGGCACAGGTGCTACCCACGCACAGGATTGCGGGCCCTACATCCATCAGGGTCTCCGCCAGCAGCTATGTTACTGACTTCAACTCCTCCGCCGCCTACTCCTCCACCTCCAACAGCAGTCAGCCATCAGTCGCCAGCTGGAAGCAGTGTAGCACTGCTGTGCGTAAGCGTCAACAGGCCGTGCTGAAGCTAATCTGCTTAGGGGACAAACAGCACACCGCCGCAGAGCTGTGGCAGGATGTAAGGGACCAGACCGAGCTGTGGCTCTCGCCACTCAACCTACAAACAGGCATGGTTGTGTCCGACAATGGCCGTAACTTGGTGGCGGCTTTGGAGCTCGGCAACCTGACACACATTCCATGCCTAGCACACATCTTAAACTTAGAGGTTCAGCGGTTCATCAAAACCTACCCCAATTTGCAGGAGCTACTAGTGAAGGTGCGCCGTTTGTGTGCTCATTTCCGCAAGTCGTCCACAGCTTCGGCCAGTCTGTCAATGCTGCAGCAGCACTTGCGGCTTCCAGCTCACCGACTGCTGTGCGACATGAGCACTTGGTGGAACTCTACATTCTACATGTTGGCCAGGCTTTGTGAGCAGCAGAGGGCAGTTGTGGAATACCAGCAACATGGTTGTTGCCTTTCCAGTCAACAGTCAACTGCCACTATTCGCAAGCAAGGAGTGGACACTGATGTCAGACCTATGTGAGGTTTCAAAAAACGTTGATGAATTCACTCAGATGGTTAGTGGCGACAACGCTATTATCAGCGTAACCATCCCACTGCTTTGTCTACTCAAACAATCACTGCTCACAATTAACCACTTCAGCCCCCCTAGCTTAAACAGCCTTAATGACCAGGCCACAATTCTGCACTACACTACTTTCACCGTTTATTGCTCCATCATACAACTTACCGCCCAAATGATAGATCTAATAGAGCTTTCATTTGGTGGTATTTCATTGCTGCTGACAATTTAACTTTTTTTTATATTTTACTTTTTTTGATGAAATTTTTTCTGTTGTCATTTTTTTTTTTTAAACTACATTTCTATATAAATTTTTCGCAAAATTTATTGTTCTACATGTCTTTGATTAAAAAAAAATCCAATAAGTGTATATTTATTGGTTTGGGTAAAAGTTATAGCGTTTACAAACTATGGTGCAAAAAAGTGAATTTCGGCATTTTGAAGCAGCTCTGACTTTCTGAGCATCTGTCATGTTTCTTTAGGTGCTAGAATGCCAGGAAAGTATAAATACCCCCCAAATGACACCATTTTAGAAATAAGACACCCCAAAGTATTCGCGGAGGGGCATGGTGAGTTTATGTGTGATTTCATTTTTTTTCACAAGTTAGCGGAAAATGACACTTTCTGAGGAAAAAAATAAAAATAATAAAGTTTCCATTTCTGCTAACTTCTGGCAAAAAAAATAAAAATCTCCCACGGACTCACTATGCCCCTCAGTGAATACCTTGGGGTGTCTACTTTCCCAAATGGGGTCATTTGTGGGGTGTGTTTACTGTTCTGGCATTTTGGGCGGGGCTAAATTGTGAGCAGCCATGTAAGGCCCCTTTGACACGGGCGTCATGTTTGACGCCCGGATAAGAGGCGGGTGCGTTGCGGGAATATGCGCGTTTTTCCCGCGCGGGTGCAAACGTTTGTTATGCGTTTTGCACGCTCGTGAGAAAAAACGCCATGTTTGGTACCCAACCCGAAGCCGGACTTCATCACTGAAGTCCGGTTTCGGGTCTTCTGGAGAATTGTTTATTTCCCCTTATAACATGGTTATAAGGGGAAATAATAGCATTCTTAATAAAGAATGCATTGTAAAATGAAGTGGAGGGGGTTAGAAATAATAAAAGTTAACTTACCTTAGCCACTTGATCGCGTAGTCGCAAACTCTCCTCTCTTTCCCTGCAGCATCTAAGATCTACAGGACCTGTGATGACGTCACATCACATGGTCCAATCACATGGTCCATCTTACCATGGTGATGGACCATGTGATTGGACCATGTGATGTGACGTCATCACAGGTCCTTTAGATCTTAGATGCTGCAGGGAAAGAGAGGAGAGATCGCGACTACGCGATCAAGTGGCTAAGGTAAGTTAACTTTTATTATTTTTAACCCCCTCCACTTCATTTTACAATGCATTCTTTATTAAGAATGCTATTATTTCCCCTTATAACCATGTTATAAGGGGAAATAATAGAGATTGGGTCCCGTTGCTAAGCAACAATGCGGGAAAATCGCAACGCATCCGCACTTGCTTTCGGATGCTTGCGATTTTCCCGCAGTCCCATTCACTTCTATGGGGCCTGCGTTGCGTGAAAAACGCAGAATATAAAACATGCTGCGATTTTCACGCAACGCAGAAGTGATGCGTGAAAATCACCGCTCATGTGCACAGCCCCATAGAAATGAATGGGTCCGGATTCAGTGCGGGTGCAATGCGTCCTCCTCACGCATTGCACCCGTGCGGAAAACTCGCCCGGGTGAAAGGGGCCTAAAAGCTAAAGGTACTCGTTGGAATTTGGACCCCTTTGCGCACCCAGACTGCAAAAAAGTGTCACTCATGTGGTATCGCCGTACTCAGGAGAAGTAGGGCAATGTGTTTTGGGGTGTATTTTTACATATACGCATTTTTTTACGCATTTTTCTTCTCACGCTTTAGGGCCCCTAAAATGCCAGGGCAGTATAAATACCCCACATGTGACCCCATTTTGGAAAGAAGACACCCAAAGGTATTCCGTGAGGGGCATGGCGAGTTCATAGAAGATTTTTTTTTTTTGGCACAAGTTAGCGGAAATTGATTTTTTATTGTTTTTTTCTCATAAAGTCTCCCTTTCTGCTAACTTTTGACAAAAAGTTCAATTTTTCATGGACTCACTATGCCCCTCAGCGAATACCTTGGGGTGTCTTCTTTCCAAAATGGGGTCATTTGTGAGGTGTTTCTACTGCCCTGGCATTTTGGGTGGGGCTAAATTGTGAGCCGCCATGTAAAAGCTAAAGGTACTCGTTGGAATTTGGGCCCCTTTGCGCACCCAGGCTGCAAAAAGTGTCACTCATGTGGTATCGCCGTAGTCAGGAGAAGTAGGGCAATGTGTTTTGGGGTGTATTTTTATATATACCCATGCTGGGTGAGAGAAATATCTCTGTAAATTGACAACTTTGTATAAAAAAAATTTAAAAAGTTGTCGTTTACAGCGATATTTCTCACACAAAGTATGGGTATATATAAAAATACACCCCAAAACACATTGCCCTACTTCTCTGAGTACGGCGATACACACATGTGTAACTGACAAGTTAGCGGAAATTGATATATATTTTTTTTTTTACAAAGTCTCATATTCCACTAACTTGTGACAAAAAATAAAATTTTACATGAACTCACCATACCCCTCACGGAATACCTTGGGGTGTCTTCTTTCTAAAATGGGGTCACATGTGAGGTGTTTGTACTGCCCTGGCATTTGAGGGTCTCCGCAATCATTACACGTATGGCCAGCTTTAGGAGTTTCTGCGATTCTCCTTATATTGAGCATACGGGTAATGAGATTTTTTTTTTCCGTTCAGCCTCTGGGCTTAAAAAAGAAAAAAATTGAACAGCACAGATTTTTTCATTCGCATCGATCATCGTGGATGAAAAAACCTCTGCCAAAATCAGTGACTGCGGTGCGGTGGGCTGGGCGCTAACTACCTAACAAGTAGCTAACTAACTGGCGGTGATAAGGGACCCTTATGCCCCATTCACACGTCCTCAATTCTGTTTGCGGAACGGAATTGCGGACCCATTCATTTCTATCGGGACAGATTTTGTCCCGCTCGGATCCGGAATTGCGGATCCGCACTTACAGGTCTGCATTTCCGTTCCGAAAAAATATAGAACATGTCCTTTTCTTGTCCGCAATTGCGGACAAGAAAAAGCATTTTCTATATAGTTCTGGCAATGTGCGGATCTGCAAAATGCGGAAAGCACATTGACGGTGTCCGTGTTTTGCGGATCCGCGGTGCGGATCCGTGGATCCGCGAAACGCATATGGACATGTGAATGGAGCCTTACAGGGGGGGTGATCAGTGACAGGGGGGTGATCAGGGAGTCTATATGGGGTGATCAGGGGTTAACAAGGGGTTAATAAGTGAGGGGGGGGGGGTTAGTGTAGTGTTTGGTGCATCTTTACATAGCTACCTGGTCCTCTGGTGGTCGATCCCAGTAAATGGGACCACCAGAGGACCAGGTAGAAGGTATATCAGACGCTGTTAACAAAACAGCGTCTGATATACCACTTTGATTTAATTTATTTTACATATACAGCCTGCCAGCGATTGATCATCGCTGGCAGGTTGTAGTATCAGTGCCGAGCTGTGAACGCGCGCGCGCGTTCACAGCAAATCTCGCCTCTCGCGAGATGACGTACGGATGCATCCAGGAGGAACAAACCTGCCGCTGCCTGGACGCATCCGTGCGTTAGGCGGTTGGTAAGCGGTTAATGAGGATGCTTTGAATGTGCCAGACGAGGTAATGGGGGAGGAGATGTCACAAGGTGATAGCCAATTCCTCTTCTCAGCGCCAATTGGGCCATGAAGAGGAGGAGGAGGAGCTGGAGACACTTGCCTCTGCTACAGAGGCTATTACCCATGGAACTTTAATTCCATCTGTTCAGCGTAGGTGGGCAGAAGAGGATGAGGGTATGGAGAGTCATCCGGAAGTTGACATCGACGTCTTGCCCGTTGGTACTCTGGCACACATGGCTGACTTCATCTTAGGCTGCCTTTCCCGCAACCCTCGCGTTATACGTATTTTAGGTAACACAGCTTACTGGGTGTGCACCCTTCTCGACCCCCGCTACAAAGAGAACTTCTTAACTCTCATTCCTGTGGTGGAGAGGACGAGTAAAACCGTGCAGTACCAGAAGGTACTTGTTGACAGATTGCTCCAAAATGACAATGCGGCCGCCAGAGTCCGTACTTCCTTAGGCAACCGAGGAAGGGAGACAAGGGGAACACACAGTAGTTCTAACAGAGGCAGGGCAACACTTTCCAAGGCATGGGACACTTTCATGACACCCCGCCAGCAACCTCACCCTGAATCGCGGCCTAGTGCTACAAGGAGGGAAAAGTTTTGGAAGATGGTGAAGGAATACATTGCAGACCGTGTCAGCATCCTACATGATCCCTCAGTGCCTTACAACTACTGGGTTTCCAAGCTGGACACGTGGCACGAGCTTGCACTCTACGCCTTGGAGGTGCTGGCCTGCCCTGCCGCTAGCGTATTGTCTGAGCCTGTATTTAGTGCTACTGGTGGCATTATAACAGATAAGCGTATTCGCTTGTCCACTGACAATGCTAACAGGTTGAATCAGATAAAAATGAACAAGGCCTGGATTGCCCCTGACTTCTCCAGAGGAAAGCTGAGCTAATGAGGAACAAAAACGCAATTTAAATGTATGCTTTATAATGGACTCAATCAACAAGATTCAGATTTTTTTACCCCCTTCACCGCAAAAAAAGGATATATGTTTGAATCTTGTTTTTTCATCCGCCTCCTCCTCCGACTCCTCTTCCTTACAGAATAGATATGCCCTCACTACAATCTTTTGTAGGGTTCACTAGGCTTCAGGCCCTCACCTCCAATGCTTTATACCGTCTGCTCACCTATAGGCTATCACTGCAATGATTTATGGGGTTCTCTAGGCTTCAGGCCCTCACCTCCATTGCTTAATACTGTCCGCTCACCTGTAGGCCATTACTGCAATGTTTTATGGGGTTCTCTAGGCTTCAGGCCCTCACCTCCAATGCTTTATACTATCCGCTCACCTGTAGGCCATTACTGCAATGTTTTATGGGGTTTGCTAGGATTCAAGCCCTCACCTTCAATGCTTTATAAGGTCTGCTCACCTGTAGCCCATCACTGCAATGTTTTATGGGGTTCTCTAGGCTTCAGGTCCTCACCTCCAATGCTTTATACCATCTGCTCACCTGTAGGCCATTACTGCAATGATTTATAGGGTTCTCTAGGCTTCAGGCCCTCACCATCAATGCTTTATACCATCTTCTCACCTGTAGGCCATTACTGCAATATTTTATGGGGTTCTCTACGCTTCAGGCCCTCACCTCCAATGCTTTATACCATCTGCTCACCTGTAGGCCATCACTGCAATGATTAATGGTGTTCTCTAGGCTTCAGGCCCTCACCTCCAATGCTTTATACCATCTGCTAACCTGTAGGCCATCACTGCAATGATTTATAGGGTTCACTAGGCTTCAGGCCCTCACCTCCAATGCTTTATACCGTCTGCTCACCTGAACAGTTCCCGGCGAACATAGTTTGTTCGTGTTCGCGGCGGCGGGAGAACATATGCGATGTTCAGTCCGCCCCCTATTCGTCATCATTGAGTAAACTTTGACCCTGTACCTCACAGTCAGCAGACACATTCCAGCCAATCAGCAGCATACCCTCCCTCCCAGACCCTCCCACCTCCTAGACAGCATCCATTTTAGATTCATTCGGAAGCTGCAGTCTTAGTGAGAGGAGGGACAGTGTAGCTGCTGCTGATTTAATAAGGAAATCGATAGCTAGGCTAGTGTATTCAGTGTCCACTCCAGTCCTGAAAGACTCATCTGATCTCTGTTGTAAGGACAGTGTCCTGACAGCACCCCAAAAAGCCTTTTTTAGGGCTGCTACATCAGTCTGCTTTTTTTTTTTTCCTGTGTAATCTAATTGCAGTTGCCTGCCAGCGTGTGTGTCAGGCTCACAGCGTATACTGTGCCCACTTGCCCAGTGCCACCACTCATATCTGGTGTCACAGTAGCTTGCATTTAAAAAATAAAAAAAACTTTTTTGACTGTAATATAATAGCAGTCAATTGCCTGCATGCGTGTGTGTTTCAGGCCCTGCAAGTGCACAGTGTTACCAGTGCAACTCATATCTGGTATCACAGTAGATTACATAAAAAAAAATAATAATATTTTGACTGTAAAATAATAGCAGTCAGTTGCCTGCACGCGTTTGTGTTTCAGGCCCTGCAAGTGCACAGTGTCACCAGTGCAACTCATATCTGGTATCACAGTAGATTATATTTAAAAACCAACAACAATTTTGACTGTAAAATAATAGCAGTCAGTTGCCTGCACACGTGTGTGTTTCAGGCCCTGCAAGTGCACAGTGTCACCAGTGCAACTCATATCTGGTGTCACGGTAGATTCCATTTAAAAAACAACAACAATTTTGACTGTAAAATAATAGCAGTCAGTTGCCTGCAAGTGTGTGTGTTTCAGGCCCTGCAAGTGCATAGTGTCACCAGCGCAACTCATATCTGGTATCACAGTAGATTACATTTAAAAAATAATAAAATAATTTTGACTGTAAAATAATAGCAGTCAGTTGCCGGCACGCGTGTGTTTTTCAAGCCCTGCAAGTGCACAGTGTCACCAGTGCAACTCATATCTGGTATCACAGTAGATTGCATTTAAAAAAACAACAACAATTTTGACTGTAATAGATTGAATAGCAGTTAGTTGTCTGCAAGCATGTGTGTCAGGCCTACAGCATCTACTCTGCCAACTTCTGCCAGTGCACAGTGCCACTCATATCTGGTGTCATAGTAGCTTGCACACATAGTATAACTAAACTAATCTAAAAAAATGACAGGCAGAGGCAGGCCACCCCGCAGGGGCCGTCGCGGTCGTGGTACTGTGATTCCCTTTGGCCCTAGAATAATGCCCAGTGTTCAGAGGCCACGTTCCCTGAACTCGTAAAGTTCTGAGGACATAGTTGACTGGCTAACACAGGACACCCAATCTTCTACAGCTTCCGCTCGGAACCTTGTCGCACCATCCTCCAGCTCAGCTTCGGGCACCTCTCAAGTTACCACTCGCCCGCCTGCCGACACCAACACTAGCACCACAGCTGCTTCACTTGATCTGTCAGAGGAGTTATTTACACATTAGTTGGAAGAAATGAGTGATGCGCAACCATTATTGCCAGAGGATGTAGACAACAGGAATATGTCTCAGTCAGGCAGCATTACACATATGGAAGTACGGTGTGATGATGATGGTGTTGTACCCGCTGCTGCTTCCTTTGCTGAGTTGTCAGATACAAGTGAATCGGTGATGATGACGATGTGTCCGTGGATGTCACGTGGGTTCCCACTCGAAGAGAAGAAGAACAGGGGGGAAGTTCAGATGGGAGGACAGAGAGGAGACGAGTTGGAAGCAGGGGGAGGTCGTCACAAGGTGCTAGTGGCACAGTCAGACAGCATGTATCGGCACCCGAGGTCAGCCAGACAGCACGCCAATCAACGCATGCTGTTGCCACCACCAGAATGCAAAGCTCAGCAGCGTGGCCTTTTTTTTGTGTGTCTGCCTCTGATAACAGCAATGCCATTTGCAACCTGTGCCAAAAGAAACGTGGAAAGTCCAACACCCAGCAGCGGCTGTAACAATACCTAATGTTTCTGGCATGTGTAAATGCCTAATTTTTCTGGCCTCTGGTGCAGCACTGTGGCAGCGAAAACAAAACAAAAAAAAAGGCACATACATGTGTCAATTCCCCTTCGTGATCGTTACCTTGTTGTGGTGAAGGGGCTTGCGTATCACAATGAAGCGACCACGTTTATGAGTGTGTTGGCAATGGCAATGTTGGCACACCCCAGATGATAAGGTCGTTGCTTCATCGTGAACAGACCAAAAGCGATCGGCTGGATAATTTTGCATAGAAAAAACATTCATTTTCTTTGTGATCATCTAAGGTGATCATTAAAGCCTACTAGGCCAACAATGGGCCCACACTGCAGAATCATTGTTTTCTGGGTCACTTAACTGTCACTGAACTACCTCAGCACGACCATAGGCTTTGAAAAACCCCCATCACCTGCAATCTCCCAAACGTGCGCACGAGCACAGTAATCACTACACCAAGATTGACGCATAGAGGAATAAAATTTATGTCATAAGTGTGTTAACTATTGACAACTCTTTGCTGTTGTCTAAAATCTATTTCAAACATGTCCCCTGATAGGGGAGAGAACAGGGATTAAACTGATAGGAATAGGTATACTTAACACACCACTCATATCTGGTGGCACAGTACATTGCAAGGCGTACGCACAGTGCCCCAAATTGGAAATAGCAGGACCAACCAACTATCTTTTTCCATCTCCCGGTTCCTAAAATCTATTCCATACATGTCCCCTGATAGGGGACATAACAGGGATTAAACTGATAGGAATAGTACTACTTAACATACCACTCATATTGGGATTACACAGTACATTACAGGGCACACGCGCAGTGCCCCAAATTGGAAGTAAGAGGACTGACCAAGCATTTTTTTCCATCTCCCAGTTCCTAAAATCTATTCTATATACCGGCCCCTGATAGGGGACGTAACAGGGATTAAACTGATAGGAATAGTACTACTTAAACACACCACTCATATCTGGTGGCACAGTACATTGCAAGCTGTACACGCAGTGCCCCAAATTGGAAATAAGAGGACCAACCAAGCATTTTTTTCCATATCCTGGTTCCTAAAATCTATTCCATACAATGGCCCCTGATAGGGGACAAAACAGAGATTAAACTGTTAAGAACAGATTTTTTTTAATTTAAAAAAAAAGAGGACAGCCTCTGCGGAGCTGGGTATTTTTTGTCCGCATTACTAAACGCTCATGCACAATGGCTGTAGGCTCATATGTCCTTTTGCGGAGGTGACAAACCTGGTCAGTCAAACCCAAGGCAACATCATCGACCTCATCTCATATGCGTTTTTTCTGGAGCGTGCTCTGCGAAGACTGCTGGATCAGGCCGTAGATGAGCATGAAGAGGAAGAGTTGTGGTCACCATCACCACCAGAAGCAGCCTTGTCGTCGTCGATTGCTGTACCTGCGGCAATGCAGAGAGAGGAGCCTGAAGAAGAGGAGTCAGAGGAGGAAGGTGGCTTTGAGGAGGTGGAAGACCAACCACAGCAGGCGTCCCAGGGGGCTTGTTGTCACCTTTCGGGGACCCTTGGTGTTGTACATGGCTGGGTGGAGGAAGAGACCTTCAATGACATCATTGAGGACAAGGAACGGGACATGGCTAGCTTGTTATCCAACCTTGTGCAAATGGGGAGTTTGCGGTTGTGCAAATGGACTGTTTGCGGTTGTTTGCGTTGCGTTAAACGGGGAGTTTGGTCTGTCAGAGTTTGGTCTGTCACTGTGAAGCGGGCGTAACCCTTGCACTATCTGATCGATACAACATCATACCTGATGGTATACACACACTGGATGTTTTAAAGCACGTTATTCCAAACTATTTAGGAATGTTAGGTGATTTATGCCCTTTATGGATTAAAACCCGACTCTGCGTCAACTACATAATTTTCCATGGGAGTTTTGCAATGGATCCCCCTCCGGCATGCCACAGTCCAGGTGTTAGTCCCCTTGAAACAACTTTTCCATCCCTACTGTGGCCAGAAAGAGTCCCTGTGAGTTTTAAAATGCGCCTGCCTATTGAAGTCTATGGCGGTTCGAGCCGGTTTGACCATTCACGAACATTTGCAAAAATCCGCGTTCGCCTCTCACAAACGGAAAATTTTATGTTCACGAAATCTCTACTTGCCAGCACAACACACAACTAGAACTTCAAACTACCCGGCAAGCACCACAACCTACAGGATATCAACAGCAACGTGGTGAAAACTGGAAACCAGGAGCATGTGGTCCGGACACATGTATCCAGAGGAGTGCGCCGGTGAACTAGTAGCAGTGCTGAAAACGAACGTGGAACAAAAAGGACTTCTAAAATAGGGGTAAGTGCACTACCCTGATAATACACTGTACCTAATTTAATCCATCCAAGGAGATTGCAACACAATAAAGTGGAACACTGCATAAACAAATCCGAAGTCTCACTAAAAGGAAAATTTAAAGCGGTACATTAGTACCGACATACAGCGGGACTTTGCTACTGACACAGTGAAATAACGGGATATCATTACATTGTTGCAACAACTGAAATACATATACATCAAATTAGCGTGCATGGAAAGGAAAAATATGTGATGAAATTTACCACCAGTGAACTTTATGATGCAATCGCCAATGATATCTTTGGGGTCAAACTATTAATGTTTTGGTCTGTGAATAATACTGTCCAGCTACTGGCTGAAATCAATAGGCTGAAACAACTAGCCATAGATTCCTGCGACTAGTTTTGGAAAATATAAAAAAATTGTTGCTAATTTTATTCAAGGTACATTTTAGATATATTTTTTGTTGTTTCTGACATTTTAAATAAATTTCTTATATTCATATATAAGGAGCTTTTCCAATCAATCCAGATAGTGGTGTGCCCTCCATTATTTATTATAATTTATACAAAATCTGTTGGGTATTGGGGTTCCCAAATTGGAGGTGCACCCACGTTTTCCATTGTACATAGTGTGAGCCACACCATATTGTACAAATTACTAATTGTTTGTTCATTGTTTCTCTTCTTTGTGTATTTATTTGAAAAATTTTAATTTGCTGCCAAGATCTTTAAATTATATTATTTTCTCTCAATTCAAAGATAATAAGATTCACACAAAAGAACAATCAGGCAATTAGACAGATGCTGATGAAAAGGGTTATCCTTCTTTAATTTTCTGGTTGTGAGTAGAGATGAGCGAATTTCATATTTTGAAATTAATTCACGCTTTGGTGGTAAAAGCAAAATTGCGTTATGGATTCCGCTACCACGGACCATAACGCAATTCTATGACAGAATGCATAACTGAAAGCCTTTAGAGGCATTCCGTTATTCATTCTGTCATAATAGAAGTCTATGGACTGCAAAATGTATCCGTCCCATTTCTGTTATGCTGGAGTACTCTATTTTCCCACAGGAGCTGAAGGGATTAGATAGTAATGGCTCCACAATCTCGTATCGTCAACAGGTCAGTGACACACCACTCATGTCTGGTACTACTTTATGCTGCCCGCCATCTCTGGTAAAAGTACCAGTAGCCACATAGGGCTGGCCCTGTAGTCACACATGCATTTTTGATGCAGTTATGGTTAGCCAAAAGGAATTTGATCTAAAGTAAATAAAAAGGTAGGTGAAAGTCGATAGTTTTATATTTTCCCATTGCACCATTCTTAAGCTAAACGTCCTAAAATGTTATCAATAAATTGATATGGCGTGTCCTCACACACTCTAACACCATCAGCCATTATTGGACAGTGTCAGAATGTATGTAGGGACACAACCACTACTGGTAAAACCCATTTGTTAGAGGGTTTCTTTCAGATTTATATACTTATGGTTAGAATATGTCATAAATATGAGATCAGTGGAGATCCAACCTCTGACACCCCTGCTGATCAGCTGCTTTACCCCTTCCCAATAGCGGATGTTGGGTCTCCACTC
The DNA here is from genome assembly GCA_033119425.1 of Bufotes viridis. Classification (NCBI taxonomy): domain Eukaryota; kingdom Metazoa; phylum Chordata; class Amphibia; order Anura; family Bufonidae; genus Bufotes; species Bufotes viridis. The sequence goes on along the minus strand of CM065590.1, from coordinate 144,375,718 downwards.
TCCAGAGCGGAAAAAGCGCCATAGCCTCCAGGTGCCTGCTGTTTCATACAGCAGACACTCGCTGCTAATGTCCACAATCAATAGTAATGCCCACCGTGGACATTTAAGTCAAATGTGACCACGGCGTCTAAGAGGGCTAAAACCCAGAAGCGTGTGCTTCCAGGGCAGGAAAGATTTCCTGCAGTGGAGATCGGTGAAAGCGTTCTATTCTGATAATGAGCCTCAGCCTGTACTAGGCTTTTAGGCTCATTTCCTGTATAATACAATTCTGTCCAGCAGGTGGCAGCACTGAAATGTAATATACCTATTTCTATGTAGTATATTGGAGCAAATTCTATTATTCTATAAAATTGCAATCTGATGATTACAAGCTGGAGTCCACTTGAGAACATTAAAAAGTTGAAAAAGTTTTGAAAAATATTAAAATATATATAAAAATTCAAATCACCTCGCTTTTCCCAAAATCAAAACAAATTATCTAAAAAAATAACATCATATGTATCACCATGTGTGAAAATAAACTATTAAAATTATCCCATATGGTGAATGGCATAACAGAAATAAATAATGGCAAATTTGCCATTTTTTCATCACTTTACTTCTCAAAAAAACTGACTAAAAAGTGATCAAAAAGTCATACACACCCTAATGGTATTAGCAAACACAACAGATCGTCCCACAAAAAATGAGTAGACATAACTATAAAAAAGTTATGGGGGTTGGGGGTCAGAATATGGCGATGATAAGAATTTTTTTTTTTCAAAAGTTTTAATATTTGTAAGCATTAAAACTCAAGAAAAACTATACAAGTGTGGTATTGCTTTAATTGTACTAATCTGGAGAATAAAGAGTCAAGTTTACCGCATAGCAAACGCTGTAAAAACAAAACCCGTAAAACTGTGGCAAAATTGCGCTTTTTTTCACTTTCACCCCATTTGGAATTGCTTCCAGCTTCCCTCTACATTGTATGCCATATTAAATGGAGGCATGAGAACGTATAACTTGTCCCGCAAAAAACAATCCGTCATATGGCTATGTGAACCAAAAAAATAAAAAAGTTATGGCTCCGGGAAAGCAGGGAGTGAAAAATAGCTGCATCAGGAAAGAGTTAAGAAGGCCACAGCACTCCGGTGAACTATGTGGCCTCCCCGCAGCTTACCAAGCATAGTGCTTTACCTTGTATACAAACTGTACTTGATATTGCAGCTCAGTCCCATTCACTCGAATGAGTCTGAGGTTCGCCTAGGCCATGTATATATTTCTAGGAGGAATATCAGAGGAATCGCACAAACATAGAAATCTAAGAATACATCAGTACAATAGAACAATATTGTTGTTTCATAAGGAATACAGGTATTAACTGACATAGACACTTCAGGAGAGGTAACCAATCTACTTTTACAGATTATATTGGGCCTTAAAGCTTATCAGATGCTAATGAGGCTTTAACTATTGTAAAGTTTGTATTATTCATAGCATTATTTCATAATTCAGGGTGATTTCTCAGATTACTGACCATAAAGTTGTTGAATGTAGGCATGTCAATATACATGTCCTCATAGTAGTTTTGAAATACATGTAGTGGTCATGTACTTGTGTCTCAATAGCGTTCATACACTAAGGCCCATACACTTTATCCATGGGATGTCTACATGTCTCCTCTATAGCAAGAAAATAAGTAGATACTTTTGAGAATGTTTTCATGTTAAAGGGATGTCCAAATGTTTAATACTGATGACCTGTCCTCAGGATAGGTGATCAGCATCTGATTGGTGGTGGACTAATCCATCATCTGTATGAAGAGGCTTGGGCACTCTGGTGAACAGCTTACCAAGCACAATCCAATGGATAGAGACTGTGCTTGGTATTGCACTTCAGCCCTATTCACTTGAATGGGACTGAGCTGTGCCTAGCTGACCGATAAACGTGAAATCACTGTCGTTCACTAAAGTGCCACAGCCTCTTCAAACAACTGACTGGTTGGAGTGTCAGGAGTTAGACCTTGATCAAACATATACTGATTACCTGCCCTGAGGATAGGTCATCTGTAGTCTTGAGCTAATTGAGCTCTGGATCATAGATCCGAAACTCGATTTGCTCAAGACTTATCATCTGGTCATCTTTATTAAACACTCAGACACTGTCTTTAATTATACCAATTGTCTTGAATTAAGTTTACATTTTATAGACAAACCAAGTGTAACGCCCCAGAGAGGCATTACCAACTTTTACTCCTCTCCATTATCTCCTATGGTTGATTTAATGTCATCATGTTTATTTATTCCAGGTTCAAACACTGCATTTACTATTTTGCAACTGTTATGTGTAAATGTAATGTACCTGGTTCACCAGCAGATGGTGGCATTAATGGCAGAGCTACTTTACACAGAATGGAACCCTCTTTCCATTCTAGTTCTCTCTAAGAAGGGAGGAGTTCAGTTAGTTAGGAGTTAGTCTAGAGTACCCTCTTCTAGGGGAAGGCTGTGTTCCAGCCAGCTGAGCACCTTCAGCTCTGCTGGATCAGGAGGCCAAAGCTGAGAGCCTCCAAAACCAGGAAGACTACAGAAAGCAAAGTTCAGCAGAAAGGAAAATATTCCATTTAATCATGTTAGCATAACAGAGCCAAAGAGCAACAGATATAGCAGTGCCGAGTGTGTTTGCCTGCCAGAATTTATGCCAAAGCCTGCTGGTAACCAAGACTAAGCCTGTGAATCGTATGAAAGAAAGTTTATTCAAGTAAAGTTACTGTTCAACTATATACAAGGTCTGGTCTCAATTTAGATCATCCCCTTCATCAACTATCCCTTGCTCTGCTTCACACTGCACACTTCACACTAGGAGCACTGTGACACTTGCATCACCATAGAGGGACATTATAGACTACCCTTACACCACTCTGGCATTCCTACACTTGGTTACCACCAATACCATGTACTTAAGGGGACTCTGTCCCTTGTTGCTTAAATGCAACTGGCGTCATGACAAATCTACTTAAAAACAACACCAGATGCATCTCGGACGCTGCACAAGCAAATTCAGTAGGTTAAAAATATGTGATAGCCGTATAAATTTCCACATTGTTTAGACTGTTTATTGCGGAAAAACAACATAAAGCTGTTATCCTCTGTTCAGGCATCCATCAGAGTCACCTGTCATTCTGCTGGTTGGAGACATCTACTATATGTCTGCCACTTGATAAATGAGTTGCTAAGTTTGAAAAGCTATTTCAATTCCCAGTCATGTGAGTGTTTAGATAATGAGATAAAAACTTAGTTCTCTATCCTTTAACTCATCACTCAGCTCCTAACTCAGAATACAATGCTGTAGTCCCCAAGGACTGCAGGCATAGCTAATGCACTTACACCTAATCATATCACGTCACATTACCTTTGTTTTCTTCGGTGACACTGCTTAAATTACAGAAGCTATATAATCACTTATTCCTTTCTCATATTCTCTTGACTTGCTTTGGAATTATGTTCTGCATATTAAAGATGTTTATGTTTAATCTTTAAAATTCCTATACACTATTTATTCCATTTTATGTATCCCTTCCAATGAGCTTTGCCAGTGTTTTGCTGCAGTAGCCCAGATCTGAGAGTGAAATAAAGCTGTTTGGTGCTTAACTGCATTCTGTAATTATACATTACAAGGTTATAGCGCCTCATATACACATAAACTGCCTTACCTATAGAAGATTCAATTCAAAGGGGCAATTTCAGACTTTTGAAAGGATTGGCTTCTTAATGTATTTGTGAGTAATTGAACTCCAGTCCAGTAATTCTGCCGCAATGGAAAAACTAAGGTTTCTTGCTATTTGTAGCCTAATTAATTCTTACATACAGAGTATTTTGTCATTTCATGCCTGGCTGACTTAAATAGGCTATTTGTATAAGTAAAGTTGATTAAAGAAATATAATAGTAGATGAATACTCATTATTTTATTATATGCTATAACTGACATATTTTGCATGTTCTCTTGAAATATAGAGCTACTCATCATAAAATGTAATCTAAACGATGGCATTTAAAATTGACCTAAGTATTACTTGTTATTTGACCTAACTATTATGTTTTGTTTAAAGACCCATTGAGACTTTTTTCCAGGTAACTGTTTTGTTTTTATTCATGTACTGTAGGTAAAATTAGAATTTCCAAAATCCATACATCTTGCATTTAGAGATTACACTTTAAGACGAAGAGTATGAAAATGTCCAAAATGTTCCTTGCATGGCAAGCAATGTAAATGACAGCCTGTAGGTAACTTAGCAGCATCAAAATTCACAGACTACCACAATTCCGTTTATAGGCAGGGCACGAATAACAACAGGGTCAGCTTTAGGGCTAGAGCCCATAGCGAGACATTTGGCCCAGCATCTGCCTTCCCAAGCCCGACAAATGGAGTACTAGCTGACTGCTTGATTTCATAATTTCCTTTTTTTCTATTTTTGGTTATTTTTGAGGGTCTTTGGTTTTAGAAGATTTATTAAAAGCTATGTTTTAGGGGTGGTAGTCTGTGAATTTTGATAATTATATTTTGCCACCTGACAAACACGATACCCACAGACGGGTTGTAGTCTGAACTGTGAATAACTTAGCACCATTAGCCTGCTTTACTTATGTCTACAATGGCCATTATTTTGCCACTCTTCAGGTATAATAAGTGTACCTGTCATTTAAAGCGGTTCTCTTCTCATAAGCTTGAGCATGGCTTCCTGACTTAGGTATGTTTTAGAGATGATCGAATCAATTGGTCTCATCAGAAGGGCTTCTATACCAATGGGGAACTGTCCCCGCAGGTGAAGAAGCATCCACCTGCTGCAAGATTGACTGGGCTGGACATTTAGCCCAGCCCTGATAATTTCTTGCCTGCTTTTATCAGCATATGCCAAACAGAATTCCACTGATGATTTCTCCTCATAATGACAGTCTTTTTCCTCTAGTTTTATATGCAGTATACTCCTTTTTTTGCCATTTGCTTCAGTAGTCTGCCATGTTCTCTAAAATTCAGTATCTACATCTCACAATAACATTGCAAAGGTACACCTTTCTATGGCTTCCGTCAACCACATTTTTTTATGGAAACTTTGCTGTGTTTATAGAATATAATTTTTTGTTAACCTTTTAAATATGCATTTTCTAAAGTCTTATAGCAGAAACTATGGAAAAAACACTAGAAAAAAACACCATGTCTAGAATTTAAAAAACACAAAAAAAATTTGCAGTTGGCCAGTAGAGATGGCCCGAACTATTCGCCGGCGAATAGTTCCCGGTGAACATAGCTTGTTCGCGTCCGCCGCGGCGGGTGAACATATTCGATGTTCGCGTTCACCCCTATACCTTATTATTGAGCAAACTTTGACCCTGTACCTCACAGTCAGCAGACACATTCCAGCCAATCAGCATACCCTCCCTCCCAGACCCTCCCACCTCCTATCTAAACGCAAGGACAGCATCCATCTTAGATTCATTCTGAAGCTGCAGTAATAGTAATTGTAAATCGCAATGCGATTAATATAACCTGTATTATTCGTATTGCGATTACAACTTAGATCTGAGTTCCTAACGGTTGTATTGCTAGAATATAACGAAGATAACGAATATAGCACTATATTCTTAAAGGATAACTGTCACATTTAGACCCTAATTTCAGTTTTCATATATGTAGTTACTAATATGATAATATACCTGAATCAATAACTATTAGACTTACTTACCCCTTATTTAATAAGATTCAGCCCTTAGCAACCAGTCTGCATAAAACTGAAATTTCACTATTCTGTTAAAATGGCTGCCCTCAGCCCTGAGGCTAATCCATAGGACACCTGCAGTGAAGTTAGTGAAGACCAGCTCTGTATATGGGGATTTGTAGTAAAGTTCCCAGGTCTGGCTGAAGCCTATAGTCCTCCTACAAGCTCTCCTCTTATCAGATAAGGCTGTCATTTATACACTGGGCTCTACATCGTCCTTCACTGCTAAGGGAGTGTCTGCCAAGCAGAGGCATGTGGAGAAGTTCACACACACAGCCCAGCACTGTTATCTCCTGTCAGGAAGAACCTGGCTTTTTATACATTCCCTTACAATGTTGACTCACTATCAGTTCCCAGTGCACGCAGCGTGCTCCGTCCTCTATCTGGTAGACGGAAGGAACATAGCAACCTGATTTTATCTCAGGTAACAATAGCCAATACTGGGGACTTCTAGGTGGCTTTTAGGGGTTATTTATTTAAGAATCAGAAATTAAAACAGGGCCAACAAGGTAATATTAATCACCAGAATCCAATAGTAAAAAAAAAAAAAATTTGACAGTTATACTTTAATCTTCGTTATCTTCTAGCAATACAACAACCATTAGGAACTCAGATTTAAGTTGAATTCTCAATGCGATTAATATAACCTGCAATAATCGCATTGCGAATTCAACTTAGAGCTGAGTTCCTAATGGTTGTTGTATTGCTAGAATATACGTTATATTCTAGCAATACAACCAGTAGGAACTCAGCTCTAAGTTGTAATCGCAATGCGAATAATACAATTATTAAATGCTTTGCGAATCCATTTGATGCCTCTATTTGATTGTATATGACGGTTGACTATGACTACCACCAACGTTCTGCTGCCTTCAAAGCAAGATATCTGAACCTCCCAAGGGCCATTTGGGCGTTTTTGAAAGAAAATGCATCAAAAACGCATCTGCATTTTTATAATTTTTTCATTTTTTATTTTATTTTTTTGTGTATTTTGCCACATTTGGTTGCATATTTACATTTGGTATAGGCAAATATGGTAGTCTAGATCATTACTCTGCCCAAATCTATATTCAGCTACATGGCTTAGAAAATATGCTGTCAAACAATGACCCTAGGTTTTGGTATAGACACATGATCTAGACTACCATATTTGCCTATACTAAATGTAAATATGCAACCAAATGTGGCAAAATACACAAAAAAATAAAGTCAAAAATGAAAAAATTATAAAAACGCAGATGCGTTTGTGATGCGTTTTTTATCAAAAACGCCCAAATGGCCCCTGGCCAGATATCTTGCTTTGGAGGCAGCAGAAAGTTGGTGGTAGTCATAGTCAACCGTCATATACAATCAAATAGAGGCATCAAATGGATTCGCAAAGCGATTAATAATTGTAAGTATTATTCGCATTGCGATTACAACTTAGAGCTGAGTTCCTAATGGTTGTATTGCTAGATTATAACGTATATTCTAGCAATACAACAACCATTAGGAACTCAGCTCTAAATTGAATTTGCAATGCGATTAATGCAGGTTATATTAATCGCATTGTGATTAAACTTAGATCTGAGTTCCTAATGGTTGTTGTATTGCTAGAATATAACGAAGATTGAGAATATAGCGCTAAATTCTCAATCTTTGTTATATTCTAGCAATACAACCATTAGGAACTCAGATCTAAGTTGAATTCGCAAATAAGATGTCCCAAACAATTCACCGGCGAATAGTTCCTGACGAACATAGCTTGTGCGCGTTCGTCGCGGCGGGCGAACATATGCAATGTTAGGTCCACCCCCTACCATTGAGCAAACTTTGACCCTGTACCTCACAGTCAGCAGACACATTCCAGCCAATCACTAGCATACCCTCCCTCCCAGACCCTCCCATCTCCTGGACAGCATCCATTTTAGATTCATTCGGAAGCTGCAGTCTTAGTGAGAGGAGGGAAAGTGTAGTTGCTGCTGATTTAATAGGGAAATTGATAGCTAGGCTAGTGTACTCAGTGTCCACTCCAGTCCTGAAAGACTCATCTGATCTCTGCTGTAAGGACAGCATCCTGACACCACCCCAAAAAGCCCTTTTTAGGGCTAGTACATCAGTCTCCCTCCCAGACCCTCCCACCTCCTATCAAAAAGCAAGGACGGCATCCATCTTAGATTCATTCTGAAGCTGCAGTGTTGGCAGTTGTAATCGCAATGCGATTAATATAACCTGTATTAATCGCATTGGGATTACAACTTAGATCTGTTCCTAATGGTTGTATTGCTAGAATATAACGAAGATTGCGAATATAGCGCTATATTCTCAATCTTCATTATATTCTAGCAATACAAACATTAGGAACTCAGCTCTAAGTTGCAATCGCAATGCGATTAATACAGGTTATATTAATCGCATTGCGAATTAAACTTAGAGCTGAGTTCCTAATGGTTGTTGTATTGCTAGAATATAACAAAGATTGAGAATATAGCGCTATATTCGCAATCTTCGTTATACTCTAGCAATACAACCATTAGGAACAGATCTAAGTTGTAATCCCAATGCGATTAATACAGGTTATATTAATCGCATTGCGAATTCAACTTAGAGCTGGGTTCCTAATGGTTGTATTGCTAGAATTTCCAGCAATACAACCATTAGGAACCCAGCTTTAAGTTGAATTCGCAATGCGATTAATACAACCTGTATTAATCGCATTGCAATTACAACTACCACACCGTCAACTAGGTATTTTTCCATGGGAGTTTTGCCATGGATCCCACTCCGGCATGCCACAGTCCAGGTGTTAGTCCCCTTAAAACAACTTTTCCATCACTATTGTGGCCAGAAGGAGTCCCTTTGGTTTTTAAAATTCGTCTGTCTATTGAAGTCTATGGCGGTTCGCACTGTTCGCACGTTCGCGAACATTTGCGGAAGTTCGCGGTCGCTGTTCGCGAACGGAAAATTTTATGTTCGCGACATCACTATTGGCCAGTACAGGCATTAAAAATTAGGCATTCACCTGACAGAAAAGAACTTGAGATTTTGTGGCTGGAGGTACATTAGGCGATCACCGGCTAAAAATGTTACTGTAGGCCAGTACAGGCCCCAAAAATTAAGCATTCACCTGACAGAAAAGAACTTGTGATTATGTGGTTGGATGGTACATTAGGCGGTCACCGGCTAAAAATTTTACTGTAGGCCACTGGAGTAAAGGCCCTAAAAGTTAGGCATTCACCTGACAGAAAACAACTTGTGATTATGTGCTGGAGGCACATTAGGCGGTGACCGGCTAAAAATGTTACTGTAGGCCAGTACAGGCCCCAAAAATTAGGCATTCACCTGACAGAAAAGAAATTGTGATTATGTGGCTGGAGATACATTAGGTGGTCAACAACTAAAATTTTTACTGTAGGCCAGTGGAGTACAGGCCCCAAAAATTTGGCATTCATCTGACAGAAAAGAACTTGTGATGATGTGGCTGGAGGTACATTAGGTTTTCACCGGCTAAAAATTTTACTGTAGGCCACTGGAGGACAGGTCCCAAAAATTAGGATTTACCTGACAGAAAAGAACTTGTGATTATATGACTGGAGGTACATTAGGCGGTCACCGGCTAAAAATTTTACTGTAGGCCAGTATAGGTCCCAAAAATTTGGCATTCACCTGACAGAAAAGAACTTGCGATTATGTGGCTGGAGGGACATTATTGGTTCACCGTCTAAAAATTTTACTGTAGGCCAGTATAGGCCCCAAAAATTAGGCATTCACTTGAGAGAAAAAACATATATATAGGTCAGTAAATCCCACATCCCTAATCATGGGGGGAGGGAAATCTAACCATGCACTGAGCCTATTGGTTCCACACTTGTGTCCAGGTGATTACAATAGTTGCACATTCCACAAGTAACACATATTAATTCAAGTTAAATAGACAAGCATATTATCCATCTTAAAAAATCTACCAGGACAGCATGTCCCTCAATACATATACAAATCAACGCATGTCCGCGTTTATCACATCCAGATAATATACTAACAGATATGTAATTAAAATCATCATTATACTGTTTGGTTTCAGGGAAATAAATGCATACATATAGAGGCATATAAATATATTATATTTACGCTCCCTAACACTGCAGAAACATTTATTTGTAGAAATACATTAGTTCCTTACGGAGATTAAAACCAACAGGTACTCTTGTATTTAATCTGAAAATCCAGTAAGATTCCCTTAATAAATTTTTTTGTTTCAAATCACCATTTCTTTTGGGAGCTAGTACCTTTTCAATAGCATAACCTTTCATGGGGCTTATTTTGCGATTGTGAATCTGAATAAAATGTTTTGCCACATTTGATACATTTAATGAATTTGGGTTTTGGACATAATTCACATGCTCCAGGAAACGGTTCTTAAATCTGCGGCTTGTGCTGCCTACATACATAAGGTCACATTCGGTGCATTCTATAATATATACTACTCCAGCAGTATGACAATTAATATGTGATTTTATAGCAAAGATCTGGCAATGGTCAGAGCTTTCAAAATTTTTGTTATTTTGACAAAACCGCATGTTTTGCAGCGATGATGCCCGCACCTGGTGAAACCCTTGTATTGCAGCCAATTGATGGAGATTTTACTTTCTCTAGGTCTGTGGAACATAGATGGTGATAAGGTCACTGACAAAGTTGGAGCCTTCCTGGAGACAACTGCATACAATGCTATTGAAAAGGTACTAGCTCCCACCTGGACACAAGTGTGGAACCAATAGGCGCAGTGCATGGTTAGATTTCCCTCCCCCCATGATTAGGTATGTGGGATTTACTGACGTATATATATGTGCTGCCCCTATGGGGTTCAGAGTGTTATGATTAAGGACTGTATAGTCTGAAACGCGTCAAAAAGCCTGTCAATGTGAACGTACCTATGTCTGCAATTTTGGAATAAAGAAGCTTTTACGGTAATTGGTGCTGGAACTACCCCTTTTTTTGCACTGATAACACCTCCCCTGTGTACAGGTCTCAATGATTGACAGCTATTTCTGTATATACACTTACACAGAGAATACTATCAATCACTAATGACACCTCCCCTGTGTATAGCCATTAGTAAGTGAGAGCTATCTATGTACACACACACAGAGAATGTTGTGTATACAGAATGTTGTGTATGTTCACTGATAGCTGTACACAGGGAGGTATTGACAGCTATCTATGTATACACACTTACACAGAGAATGCTATTGATCACTGATACCTCTTCCCCCATATTCAGCTATCAGTGACTGACAGCTATTGCTGTATACACACTTATCAGTGATTGATAACATTCCCTGTGTAACACCTCCCCTGTGTATAGCGATCAATGACTGACATCTATCTATGTATACATACTTACATAGAAAATGCTATCAATTACTGATAACACCTCCCCTGTGTACAACAATCAGTGACTGAAAGATATCGATGTATACAAAGTTACACAAATAATGCTATCAATCACTGATAACACCTCCCCCATATTCAACTATCAGTGACTGACCGCTAACTATGTATGCACACTTACACAGAGAATGCTATCAATCACTGATAACACCCAATGTACAGCTATCACTGACTGACAGCTATCTCTGTATAGACACACACACACACACACAAACAGAATGCTATTAATCACAAACACTTTCCCCATGTACAGCTATCAGTGACTGACAGCTATCTATGTATACACACTTATACAGAGAATGCCATTTATCACTGATAACACCTTCTCTGTGTACAACTGAAGTCAGAAAAAACTGAGATTTTAATGTATGAATTATAACTTCACAAATCTTTTCTATAAAACTAAATACCAATCTGCTCAGCATCTCCTGCTGTATAACATGGTTCCTGCTTGCATTGGTGACAAGTTCTCTTTAGCTTCTCCTAATGTGTCTAACTGTGCACTGCGGTTGACCAACTAGTGGTTCCTAAGTGGTGATCACCTCACACTCTCTGGTCCAAAATTTCTCCCTTGCGGTTCTTCTTCTATGGTATACTCTCAATGTTCATTTAGGTGAGGTTCACATTTGTATTTTAGAAATCTGGCAGGTTGTTAGAGCATAGAACAGCCTGCTGGAGTTCAGCAGGCCTAACCAGATACTGCCATTCACTGCCAGACCACAGCACTTCCCTGGCAGTGCTGATGACTGGCACTGTCAAGCAATTGAAGGTGTGGCAAGTGAGACACAGTGTCCAAACTAAGGTGCATCAAATACCTAATATGCATAATAATAATAAATTTAATACACATAAACTGTGCAATAGATTTACATGAGAAATGCATGCTGTCATTGTGCCTAGTTTAGGAAAAAAAAATTCTTAAACCATCTCATATCGGCAAAAAACACACACTGTTCCCCCCACTTCTACCTTTTCAGCACTTACCGGGCCCCAAATGGTCTCAGCTTCCTGGTCCCATCCTAGCAATTGAAGCAGTAATTGGCTGAGGAGGGAATGGAAGCTGTGCAGTGGCGGGGTTTGGGGTGGCCATCAAGGTGTCATTTTCAAAAAAGTTCGGATTCGGGTTTGTTGTTCTGTGATTTCTTTCCGCTTTCTAAAGGGCTGCACAACAGCCAATCAGCTAGCGTTTTACTTCTTGCCCTAAGAAGCCATCACAGCCATGCCTACTAATGGCATGGCTGTGATTGGCCAAGTGCAGCATGTGACCAAGCCTCTATTTAAGCTGGAGTCACGTAGCGCCGCACGTCACTATGCTCTGATTAGTGTAGGGATAGGACGCAGCTGCTGTGAGGGCGAGATTAGGCAGGAAAAACTCCTAATGAAGTGATCGATCTACAGCTGTGAATCCTTCAACTTCTGCTAGTTAATTGATCACTGGTTTTTAGGCTGCACAGAGCGTTTTTCTGTCACTTTTTTCTTCGGGTGATCGGCGGCCATTTTGTGTCATGTGGTGCACCAGCACAAGCTGCCACCAAGTCCATCAATCCATCGATACTAGTTTTTTTTTTTGCTATATCCTACATCAGGGGCTTGGCTGTGTTTATTGTCACCCCTAGAAACTCAGGATAGAAATTTCTATATTTTATTGAGCGGTTAAATTCAATTGCTAAAATAGCAATACCGTAAATCTGGTGTCCCAGCAGTGGCTGGCCAAGTTTAATAGTGTCCGGCAAATGATAGATAATTTTCTGGGGAGAAATTCAATTGCCAAAATAGCAATACCATAAATCTAGTGTCCCAGCAGTGGCTGGCAAAGTGTAATAGTGTCAGTCAAAGGATTTATTATTTTCTGGGGTGAAATTCAGTAGCAAAAATAGAAATACAGTAAATTTGGTGTTCCAGCTGTGACTGAACAAGTTTCATAGTGTACGTCAAAGGATATATTATTTTCTGGGGTGAAATTCAATTGCCAAAATAGCAATGCCCAAAATCTGGTGTTCCAGCTGCATCTCCAAGTGTATTTCTTTCTGTTAAAGGGTATATTACAGTAAGTGTTAAAAACAGCATAATCCTCTACATTTGCACACACTGTTTTGCATCTCTAAGTGTATTTCTTTCCGTTAAAGGGTATATTACACAAAGTGTTAAAATACAAGTGCTGAAAGCATAATCCTATATATTTTTTCACACGCTACTGTGCATCTCAAAGTGTAAATCTGTCCGTAAAAGGATACCTTTCATCCAGGGCCTAAATACTAGGCCTACAATTGATATTCCCCTAAATCTGTAGTTACTGCTGTGCCTGGATTAGTGTAATACGGTACATAAATAGATAGCCAGATAGTGTTAGTTGCCTGTAAAAAAAGGCCTGAAATTGAATTCAATACATTAAGCCAAATAATTTTTTTCTTATTGTGGTGAACGATAACAATGAGGAAAACATCTAATAAGGTCGTGGTCGTGGTGTTGTTGGTGGACCCTCTGGTGCTGGGAGAGGACGTGGCCGTTCTGCCACAGCCACATGTCCTAGTGAACCAACTACCTCAGGTTCCAGTACCCGCCAGAATTTACAGCAATATTTGGTGGGGCCCAATGCAGTTTTAAGGATGGTAAGGCCTGAGCAAGTACAGGCGCTAGTCAATTGGGTGGCCGACAGTGGATCCAGCATGTTCACAACATTATCTCCCACCCAGTCTTCTGCAGAAAGCGCACAGGTGGCGCCTGAAAACCAAGCCCATCAGTCTGTCACATCACCCCCATGCATATCAGGGAAACTGTCTGAGCCTCAAGTTATGCAGCAGTCTCTTATGCTGTTTGAAGACTCCGCTGGTAGGGTTTCCCAAGGGAATCCACCTAGCCCTTCCCCAGTGGTGGAAGACATAGAATGCACTGATGCACAACCACTTATGTTTCCTGATGATGAGGACATGGGAATACCAACTCATCAGAGTCCGCACATCTCTGATGATGACGAAACACAGGTGCCAACTGCTGCATCTTTTTGCAGTGTGCAGACCGAACAGGAGGTCAGGGAGGAAGACTGTGTGGAAGACGATGCAGGGGACGATGAGGTCCTAGACCCCACATGGAATGAAGGTCGTGCCACTGACTTTCATAGTTCGGAGGAAGAGGCAGTGGTGAGACCGAGACAACAGTGTAGCAAAACAGGGAGCAGGGGGCAAAAGCAGAACAGCCGCTGCCAAGAGAGTTCGCCTGCTACTGGCCACCGCCACCAGGGACCGAGCACCAGAAAGGCCGCTTCAAGGAGTTCCCTGCCATGGCGCTTCATTATACAATGTGCTGACGACAAGACCCGAGTTGTTTGCACGCTGTGCCATTAGAGCCTGAAGTGAAGCATTAACGTTCTGAACCTTAGCACAACCTGCATGACCAGGCATCTACATGCAAAGCACGAACTGCAGTGGAGTAAACACCTTAAAAACAAGGAACTCACTCAGGCTCCCCCTGCTCCCTCTTCTGCTGCTGCCTCGGCCTCTTCCTCCGCCTTGGGAGGAATGTTGGCACCTGCTGCCCACCAGACAGAGGATGTGCCACCAACACCACCACCTCTGTCACCAATCATCTCCACTATATCACACGGCAGCGTTCAGCTCTCCATCTCACAAACCTTGGAGAAAAAGCGTAAATTCCCACCTACCCACCTTCGAGCCCTGGGCCTGAATGCCAGCATTTCTAAACTACTGGCCTTTGAAATGCTCTCATTCAGGCTGGTGGACACACACAGCTTCAAACAGCTGATGGCAATGGCTGTCCTACAGTATGTTGTTTCCAGCCGCCACTACTTCTCCAAGACAGCCGTGCCTTCCATGCACAAAAAAGTTTCCGATAAAATCAAGTGTGCACTGCGCAACGCCATCTGTGGCAAGGTCCACCTAACCACAGATACGTGGACCAGTAAGCACGGCCAGGGACGCTATATCTCCCTAACTGCACACTGGGTAAATGTAGTGGCGGCTGGGCCCCAGGCGTAGAGTTCTTTGGCGCACGTCCTTCCGCCACCAAGGATAACAGAGATTCATTCTTTGCCTCCTGTAGCCTCCTCCTCCTACTCGGCTTCCTCCTCCTCTTCTTCCACCTGCTCATCCAGTCAGCCACACACCTTCACCACCAACTTCAGCACAGCCCGGGGAAAAAGTCAGCAGGCCGTTCTGAAACTCATATGTTTGGGGGAGAGGCCCCACACCGCGCAGGAGTTGTGACTGTGTATTGAACAACAGACCGACGAGTGGTTTCTGCCGGTGGGCCTCAAGCCCGCTCTGGTGGTGTGCGATAATGAGCTAAATCTTGTCACAGCTATGGGACTAGCTGGTTTGACGCACATCCCTTGCCTGGCACATGTGCTGAATTTGGTGGTGCAGATGTTCATTCACAACTACCCCGACATGTCAGAGCTGCTGCATAAAGTGCGGGCCGTCTGTGCGCGATTCCGGCGTTCACATCCTGTCGCTTCTCGCCTGTCTGCGCTACAGCGTAACTTTGGCCTTCCCGCTCACCGCCTCATATTCGACGTACCCACCAGGTGGAACTCCACCTTGCACATGCTGGAGAGACTTGCGAGCAGCAGCAGGCCATAGTGGAGTTTTAGCTGCAGCATGCACGGGTCAGTCGCACTGCAGAACAGCACCACTTCACCACTAATGACTGGTCTCCATACGAGACCTGTGTGCCCTGTTGCGCTGTTTCGAGTACTCCACCAACATGGCCAGTGGCGATGACACCGTTATCAGCGTTACAATACCACTTCTATGTCTCCTTGAGAAAACACTTAGGGCGATGATGGAAGAGGAGGTGGCCCAGGAGGAGGAGGAGGGGTCATTTTTAGCACTTTCAGGCCAGTCTGTTAGAAGTGGCTCAGATGGAGGTTTTTTGCAAAAGCAGAGGCCAGGTTCAAATGTGGCCAGCCAGGGCCCACTACTGGAGGACGAGGAGGACGAGGATGAGGAGGTGGAGGAGGATGAGGATGAAACATGTTCACAGCGTGGTGGCACCCAACGCAGTTCGGGCCCATCACTGTTGTGTGGCTGGGGGGAAACGGAGGACGATGACGATACGCCTCCCACAGAGGACAGCTTGTCCTTACCTCTGGGCAGCCTGGCACACATGAGCGACTACATGCAGCAGTGCCTGCGCAACAACAGCAGAGTTGCCCACATTTTAAGGTGTGTGGACTACTGGGTTGCCACCCTGCTAGATCCCTGGCACAAAGACAATATGCCCACCTTACTTCCTGCACTGGAGCGTGACAGGAAGATACGTGAGTACAAGCGCACGTTGGTAGATGCGCTACTGAGTGCATTCCCAAATGTCACAGGGGAACAAGTGGAAGCCCAAGGTGAAGGCAGAGGAGGAGCAAGAGGTCGCCAACGTAGATGTGTAACGGCCAGCTTCTCTGAGGACAGGGTAAGCATGGCAGAGATGTGTAAAAGTTTTGTCACCATGCCACAGCTAACTGCACCACTACCTGATACGGAACGTGTTTGCAGGAGGCAGCATTTCACTAACATGGTGGAACAGTACATGTGCACACCCCTCCACGTACTTACTGATGGTTCGGCCCCATTCAACTTCTGGGTCTCCAAATTGTTCATGTGGCCATAACTAGCCTTTTATGCCTTGGAGGTGCTGGCCTGCCCAGCGGCCAGTGTTTTGTCTGAACGTGTATTCAGCACGGCAGGTGGCGTCATTACTGACAAACGCAGCCGCCTGTCCACAGCCAATGTGGACAAGCTGACATTCATAAAAATGAACCAGGCATGGATCCCACGGGACCTGTCCATCCCTTGTGCAGAATAGACATTTATAACTACCTCCCCTTAACCATATATTCTTGTTCTCCAGGGCACTTCTTTATTGAATCCTTTTTTTTTTTTTTGGGGGGGCAACCCAAAGTTGAATGAACCTCTCCTCCGTCTGGGTACCAGGGGCCTGAGTCTGTGAATGAGGCCTGTGGCACTGCAGGCAGACATTAATCATTTTTGGCTGTGATGAGAACATCAACTCCCATAGCATTCCAACCTGATGCCACCCCAACCTCCTATTCCACCTCCTCCTCCTCCAAGTTGCCAATTGATATTGGTTAATTTTTATTTATTTAATTTTATTTTAAGTCATTTCCCTATCCACATTTGTTTGCAGGGGATTTACCTACATTTTGCTGCCTTTTGCAGCCCTCTAGCCCTTTCCTGGGCTATTTTACAGCCTTTTTAGTGCCCAAAAGTTAGGGTCCCAATTGACTTCAATGGGGTTCGGGGGTGAACCCAAACATTTTCGGGAAGTTCGGCCGAACTTCTCGAACCCGAACATCCAGGTGTTCACTCAACTCTAGTCACCATGTGTTGCTCCTCTACAGAAGAGATGGTAAGGCGTGGTGCACCCCAATGGGAACTTAGTCCAGAGAGTCAGGGTCTGCAGTTAACCAGTGTGCTCCTTTACTGAAGAAATTCAGGTGGAAAACAATACAGGAAGAAGAGGGGTTTGATGCTGGGGAAAGCCCTGAGCTCGCAGTCCCTCTCTCTCTTAGAAAGTTGATACAGTGGCCAAATGCTTGAGGTATGTAGCTCAGAAGTCTGGATGGCTATTTGGTCACAGGGCTACTGACCCAATGATTTGTGGCTCATCGTCCCCATCTCAGCATCTTCTTCTGGTCACTCATGCAGACTGGCATGATTCTTTCACTCCAAGCACTGGTCCCTAACTGCAGAACACTAAAGGCTCTGACTGCTTTCCTTATATACCTTTTCTAGTGGGAGGGGTAGAGTGGAGAAACTCAGCACAAACAATTACAAAGTTACCATTCGCATCTATCATAGACTTACATTAGAGCTTCAATGATACTCAATGGCAATGACACAGAAGTTGTTCCAGACAGAACCAAATTTCCAGACATAACAACAGAGCTAAACCAGACGCAAGGTCAGTCTGTCTGATTTTGGTGGTCAACAACGTCTGGCTTTTTCCCTGTAAAACATGCTTCTTTAAACCCTATGGCAGCTGTGGAAAATTACCAGCTTCTTACTCAAAGTCCCAAAGTCCCAAAAGTATTTATTAACCCTTTCCACAGAGCCTCACAAATACAGTGCAAATGATCAACATATATATCACAACATACATACAAAATGCAGTTACAAAGTACTAAACAGTGCATGTTAAGCCTTTCAAGTTAAAGTTTGTTTATAATAGGGGAAATAGGGAAATGTCCAGACTTCAGAGTGAACCTGCTCCAGGGCACTACAGCTGCAAGCAACGTTAACATAAGTATCCATTTTGTTGTTTTACAAAAATATGAGCTGTTTTAAAGAATGTTCAGCAGATGGACAACTCCTTTAAAGGGTGTTCTGAGATTCACAAGGAAGAGGTCAGTTGTGACGCGGTTAGGGGTGAATTTTGAGTTTCATAACTAAGCAGTAATATGCCATGTGTTGCTAATGGAATAGAAAATAACATAGGAGCTAAATTCACTAAAGAAAAATTTTCAATGTGTAGGAAGTTATGAGGACATTTGATATTGTCTTTTTTAGAAAATATAATTTCAGAAAAACAACATAAAGTATCTATCCTTTAGTAGGATAATGCCCTCTCTGTAGACCATGTCCAATGTAGACAATACAATTGCGATAACGTGTAGTGTTGTGACCGTGTAATCATGTGACCTTGTCATCCATCACCTGTATGCACATTTGTCAATGTCCTATGTTTGTCCATGTCCTATATTTTAGAGCTGCCACTTCCGATAGACAATCATTCTTTCAATCACATGTACTGTACGTAATATGTATTTTATTTATGTCAATGCAGATTAGTATCTTGCTTTCTCATCCATTTTTTCTGCATTCTTTTACTTCTACAGTGGGTTTACAGAGTTCTAATAAAACTTTTTTATGTACTGGTTTATACTGTGCACTGCTTTTACTTTTTACTGTGCCACAGAACAGCTTTCAATCATTAAAAAGTATTTGTTATTTTATATGTGTTAAGCAAAGATAAATTCAGACTTGTGGAAAGAAATGGATTTCTCCTTGCTGTAATGCAACACCTATTTGTTACTGATGACAGTTTGTCAGTGGTAATTGCAGCCATTGCAGCGTTCAGGGAAACACAAATAGCATTTCCAGCGCAAAATAACTATTTATGGATTGAAAACAGAAATCCTGAAAAGCTTTAGATTGTTTAGAAGTCTCATTGTGCCGCATGGATGGGCTTTTCTTCCTTTCTTTGGAAAAAGGGGAGGTGTATATGTAAGGTAAGGCTCCTGTCTGTTTTTTCAGGTGTCTTCCAAACATATGTGAAGGGGATTGTATTTTGCTAGACTAAGCAAAGGTAAGTAACTCAGTAAGTATCCTGAGATCTGGTCTGGGGTCTGTATTTTAGAGATAAGTGAAGTTTTGAAACATTACATTCTGTAACTTCCCCGAAGTTTGCCAAGGAATTTGGTTTCTTACTAGTGTTGAGCGAACAGTTCGAGCATAGTTCGGGTTCGTACCGAATTTTGGGGTGTTCGAGACCCGGACCCGGACCCGAACATTTTCAAAAAAGTTTGGGTTCGGGTTCGTTGTTCGGCGATATCTTCCCGCTTTCTGAAAGACTGCACAGCAGCCAATCAGCTAGCGTTTTACTTCTTGCCCTAAGAGCCCATCACAGCCATGCCTACTAATGGCATGGCTATGATTGGCCAAGTGCAGCATGTGACCCAGTCTCTATTTATGCTGGAGTCACGTAGCGCCGCACGTCACACTGCTCTGATTAGTGTAGGGATAGGACGCAGCTTCTGTGAGGGCGAGATTAGGCAGGGAAAAGTCAGCAACAGCACCTAATGAACTGATCGATCTACAGCTGTTAATGATTCAACTTCTGCTAGTTAATTGCTCACTGGTTTTTAGGCTGCACAGAGCGTTTTTCTGTCACTTTTTTCTGGGGTGATCGGCGGACATTTTGTGACTTGTGGTGCACCAGAACAAGCTGCCACCAAATCCATCTATCCATCAATACAAGTTTTTTTTTTTGCTATATCCTACATGAGGGGCTTGGCTGTGCTTATTGTCACCCCTAGAAACTCAGGATAGCAATTTCTATATTTTATTAAGGGGTTAAATACAATTGTCAAAACACCAATCCACTAAAT
The DNA here is from genome assembly GCA_033119425.1 of Bufotes viridis. Lineage (NCBI taxonomy): Eukaryota > Metazoa > Chordata > Amphibia > Anura > Bufonidae > Bufotes > Bufotes viridis. Next base: position 144,355,402 of record CM065590.1, on the reverse strand, counting down.
CTGGTGTTCCAGCTTTGGCTAGCCAAGTGTGATACAGTCTGCTGTCTGGCAAAGGATAGATCATTTTCTGGGGTGAAATTCAATTGCCAAAATAGCAATATCATAAATCTGGTGTCACAGCTGTGGCTGGCAAAGTATAATAGTGTCCGCCAAAACATATATTTAGTTCTGGGGTGAAATTCAATTGCCAAAATAGCAATACCCTGAATCTGGTGTTCCAGCAGTTGCAGGCCTAGTTTAAATATGTCCGTAACAGGGAATATTTTGTTCTGGGGTGACATTCAATGGCAAAAATAGCAATACCCTGAATTTGGTGTTCCAGTAGTGGCTGGCAAAGTCTAATAGTGTCCGCCAAAACATATATTTTGTTCTGGGGTGAAATTCAATTGCCAAAATAGCAATACCTTGAATCTGGTGTTCCAGTAGTGGCTGGCAAAGTCTAATAGTGTCCACCAAAACATATATTTTGTTCTGGGGTGAAATTCAATTGCCAAAATAGCAATACCAAAAATCTGGTGTCACAGCTGTGGCAGGCAAAGTATAATAGTGTCCGCCAAAACATATATTTTGTTCTGGGGTGAAATTCAATTGACAATATAGCAATACCCTGAATCTGGTGTTCCAGCTGTTGCAGGCCAAGTTTAGACCTGTACGTACAGGGGTATATTACACTCAAGGTGAATATATAAGTGCTGAGAGGGTCATCCTCATTAACTTCACATGCTACCGTGCATCTCCCATCGTATTTCTGTCCGTTAAAGGGTATATTACACAAAGTGTTAAAATACAATTGCTGAAGGCACAATCCTACATATTTTTTCTCACGCTACTGTGCATCTCCAAGTGTAAATCTGTCCATAAAAGGATACATTTCATCCAGGGCCTAAATACTAGCCCTAAAAGAGATATTCCCCTAAATCAGCGTTTACTGCTGTGCCTCGATTAGTGTAATGCGCTACATAAATAAATAGTCAGATAGTGTTAGGTGCCTGTAAAAAAAGGCCTGAATTTGAAATCAATACATTGGGCCAAATATTTTTTTTCTTATTGAGGTGCTTGGTGAACGGTAACAATGAGGAAAACATCTAGTAAGGGATGCAGTCGTGGTGGTGTTAGTGTACCCTCTGGTGCTGGGAGAGGACGTAGCCATTCTGCCACAGCCACACATCCTATTGAACCAACTACCTCAGGTTCCAGTACCCGCCAGAATTTACAGCGATATTTGGTGGGGCCCAATGCCGTTCTAAGGATGGTAAGGCCTGAGCAGGTACAGGCGCTAGTCAATTGGGTGGCCGACAGTGGATCCAGCACGTTCACAACATTATCTCCCACCCAGTCTTCTGCAAAAAGCACACAGGTGGCGCCTGAAAACCAAGCCCATCAGTCTATCACATCACCCCCATGCATATCAGGGAAACTGCCTGAGCCTCAAGTTATGCAGCAGTCTCTTATGCTGTTTGAAGACTCTGCTGGCAGGGTTTCCCAAGGGAATGCACCTAGCCCTTCCCCAGTGGTGGAAGACATAGAATGCAATGATGCGCAACCACTGATGTTTCCTGATGATGAGGACATGGGAATACCACCTCATCGCAGTCCGCACGTCTCTGATGATGACGAAACACAGGTGCCAACTGCTGCGTTTTTCTGCAGTGTGCAGACTGAACAGGAGGTCAGGGAGGAAGACTTTCATAGTTCAGAGGAAGAGGCAGTGGTGAGACAGAGCCAACAGCGTAGCAAAAGAGGGAGCAGGGGGCAAAAGCAGAACAGCCGCCGCCAAGAGAGTTCGCCTGCTACTGGCCACCGCCACCAGGGACCGAGCACCCCAAAGGCAGCTTCAAGGAGTTCCCTGGCATGGCACTTCTTTAAACAATGTGCTGACGACAAGACCCGAGTGGTTTGCACGCTGTGCCATCGGAGCCTGAAGCAAGGCTTTAACGATCTGAACCTTAGCACAACCTGCATGACCAGGCATCTACATGCAAAGCATGAACTGCAGTGGAGTAAACATCTTAAAAGCAAGGAACTCACTCTGGCTCCCCCTGCTCCCTCTTCTGCTGCTGCCTCGGCCTCTTCCTCCGCCTCAGGAGGAACGTTGGCACCTGCTGCCCACCAAACAGAGGATGTGCCACCAACACCACCACCTGCGTCACCAAGCATCTCCACCATGTCACACGGCAGAGTTCAGCTCCCCATCTCACAAACCTTGGAGAGAAAGCGTAAATTCCCACCTAGCCACCCTCGAGCCCTGGGCCTGAATGCCAGCATTTCTAAACTACTGGCCTTTGAAATGCTGTCATTCAGGCTGGTGGACACAGACAGCTTCAAACAGCTGATGTCCATGGCTGTCTCACAGTATGTTGTTCCCAACGGCCACTACTTCTCCAAGACAGCCGTGCCTTCCCTGCACAACCAAGTATCCGATAAAATCAAGTGTGCACTGCGCAACGCCATCTGTGGCAAGGTCCACCTAACCACAGATACGTGGACCAGTAAGCACGGCCAGGGACGCTTTATCTCCCCATTTGCACATTGGGTAAATGTAGTGGCGGCTGGGCCCCAGGCGTAGAGTTCCTTGGCGCACGTCCTTCCGCCGCCAAGTATCGCAATGCATTATTCTTTGCCTCCTGTAGCCTCCTCCTCCTACTCGGCTTCCTCCTCCTCTGCTTCCACCAGCTCATCCCGTCAGCCACACACCTTCACCACCAACTTCAGCATAGCTCGGGGTAAACGTCAGCAGGCCATTCTGAAACTCATATGTTTGGGGGACAGGCCCCACACCGCGCAGGAGTTGTGGCGGGGTATTGAACAACAGACCGACGAGTGGTTTCTGCCGGTAGGCCTCTAGCCCGGCCTGGTGGTGTGCGATAATGGGCGAAATCTCGTCGCAGCTCTGGGACTAGCCGGTTTGACGCACATCCCTTGCCTGGCGCATGTGCTGAATTTGGTGGTGCAGAAGTTCATTCACAACTACCCTGACATGTCAGAGCTGCTGCATAAAGTGAGGGCCGTCTGTGCGCTTCCAGCGTTCACATCCTGCCGCTGCTCGCCTGTCTGCGCTACAGCGGAACTTCGGCATTCCCGCTCACCGCTTAATATGCGACGTGCCCACCAGGTGGAATTCCACCTTGCACATGTTGGAGAGACTGTGCGAGCAGCAGCAGGCCATAGTGGAGTTTCAACTGCAGCACGCACGCGTCAGTCGCACTGCGGAACAGCACCACTTCACCACCAATGATTGGGCCTCAATGCGAGACCTGTGTGCCCTGTTGCGCTGTTTTGAGTACTCCACCAACATGGCCAGTGGAGATGACACCGTTATCAGCGTTACAATACCACTTCTATGTCTCCTTGAGAAAATGCTTAGGGCGATGATGGAAAAGGAGGTGGCCCAGGAGGAGGAGGAGGATGAGGATGAGGGGTCATTTTTAGCACTTTCAGGCCAGTCTGTTAGAAGTGGCTCAGAGGAAAGTTTTTTGCAACAGCAGAGGCCAGGTACAAATGTGGCCAGCCAGGGCCCACTACTGGAGGACGAGGAGGATGAGGAGGAGGTGGAGGAGGATGAGGATAAAGCAGGTTCACAGCGGGGTGTCATCCGACACAGCTCAGGCCCATCACTGATGCGTGGCTGGGGGGATACGGAGGACGATGACGATACGCCTCCCACAGAGGACAGCTTGTCCTTACCTCTGGGGAGCCTGGCACACATGAGCGACTACAAGCTGGAGTGCCTGCGCAACGACAGCAGAGTTGCCCACATTTTAACATGTGCGGACTACTGGGTTGCCACCCTGCTGGATCTCCAGTATAAAGACAATGTGCCCACCTTACTTCCTGCACTGGAGCATGATAGGAAGATGCGTGAGTACAAGCGCACGCTGGTAGATGCGCTCCTGAGAGCATTCCCAAATGTCACAGGGGAACAGGTGGAAGCCCAAGGCAAAGGCAGAGGAGGAGCAAGAGGTCGCCAACGCAGCTGTGTCACGGCCAGCTCCTCTGAGGGCAGGGTTAGCATGGCAGAAATATGGAAAAGTTTTGTCTCCATGCCACAGCTAACTGCACCACCACCTGATACGGAACATGTTAGCAGGAGGCAGCATTTCACTAACATGGTTGAACAGTACGTCTGCACACCCCTCCACGTACTGACTGATGGTTCGGCCCCATTCAACTTTTGGGTCTCCAAATTGTCCACGTGGCCAGAGTTAGCATTTTATGCCTTGGAGGTGCTGGCCTGTCCGGCGGCCAGCGTTTTGTCTGAACGTGTATTCAGCATGGCAAGGGGCGTCATTACTGACAAACGCAGCCGCCTGTCCACAGCCAACGTGGACAAGCTGACATTCATAAAAATGAACCAGGCATATATCCCATAGGATCTATGCCTCCCTTGTGCAGAATAGACATTTATAACTGCCTCCCCCTTAACCATGTATTCTTGTACTCCGGGGCACTTCTTTATTGAATCCTCATTTTTTTAACTTTACCATGATCTTGCGGTGCAACCCAAAGTTGAATGAAACTCTCCTCTGTCTGGGTGGTGGGGCCGAAATAACTGAAAGTGGCCTTCTCCGGTAGTGGGTGATATGACGCATGATTCCTTGCTGTGGGACCTCTCTCCTCTGTCTGGGTGGTGGGGCATAAATAACTGAAAGTGGCCTTCTCCAATTGGTGGGTGATATGACGCATGATTCCTTGCTGTGGGACCTGTATCCTCAGTCTGGATGCTGGGCCGAAATAACTGAAAGTGGCCTTCTCTAGTGGTGGGTGATATGACGCATGATTCCTTGCTGTGGGTCCTGTATCCTCGGTCTGGGTGCTGGGCTGAAATAACTGAAAGTGGCCTTCTCCATTGGTGGGTGATATGACGCATGATTCCTTGCTGTGGGACCTCTCTCCTCTGTCTGGGTGCTGGGGCCAAAATAACTGAAAGTGGCCTTCTCCAGTGGTGGGTGATATGGCGCATGATTCCTTGCTGTGGGACCTGTATCCTCGGTCTGGAGTGCTGGGCCGAAATAACTGAAAGTAGCCTTGTCCAGTGGTGGGTGATATGACGCATGATTCCTTGCTGTGGGACCTCTCCCTCTGTCTGGGGCTGGGGCTGGCCTTCTCCAGTGGTGGGTGATATGACGCATGATTCCTTGCTGTGGGACCTCTCTCCTCTGTCTGGGTGCTGGGGCCAAAATAACTGAAAGTGGCCTTCTCCAGTGGTGGGTGATATGACGCATGATTCCTTGCTGTGGGACCTGTATCCTCGGTCTGGGTGCTGGGCCGAAATAACTGAAAGTAGCCTTCTCCAGTGGTGGGTGATATGACGCATGATTCCTTGCTGTGGGACCTCTCTCCTCTGTCTGGGTGCTGGGGCGAAATAACTGAAAGTGGCCTTCTCCATTGGTGGGTGATATGACGCATGATTCCTTGCTGTTGGACCTCTCTCCTCTGTCTGGGTGCTGGGGCCAAAATAACTGAAAGTGGCCTTCTCCAGTGTTGGGTGATATGACGCATGATTCCTTGCAGTTGGACCTCTCTCCAATTGATATTGGTTAAATTTTATTTATTTTATTTTAATTCATTTCCCTTTCCACATTTGTTTGCAGGGGATTTACCTACATTTTGCTGCCTTTGGCAGCCCTCTAGCCCATTCCTGGACTATTTTACAGCCTTTTTAGTGCCTAAAAGTTCGGGTCCCCATTGACTTTAATGGGGTTCGGGATAAAGTTCGGGTCAAGTTCGGATTCCGAACTTCCCGAATCCGAACTTCCAGGTGTTCGCTCATCTCTACTGCTCTGGCATTTGAGGGTCTCCGCAATCATTACACGTATGGCCAGCATTAGGAGTTTCTGCTATTCTCCTTATATTGAACATACGGGTAATGAGATTTTTTTTTTCCGTTCAGCCTCTGGGCTAAAAAAAAAAAAAATGAACTGCACAGATTTTTTCATTCGCATCGATCAATGTGGATGAAAAAAAATCTCTGCCAAAATTTGTGACTGCGGTGCGGTGCGGTGCGGTGGGCTGGGCACTAACTACCTAACAAGTAGCTAACTAACTGGCGGTGATAAGGGACCCTTATGCCCCATTCACAGGTCCGCAATTCTGTTTGCGGAACGGAATTGTGGACCCATTCATTTCTATGGGGACTGACTTTGTCCCGCTCGGATCCGGAATTGCGGATCCGCACTTCCAGATCTGCACTTCCATTTCGCAAAAATATAGAACATGTCCTATTCTTGTGGATCTGCAAAATGCGGAAAGCACATTGCTGGTGTCCGTGTTTTGCAGATCCGCAACCCCCCTGATCAGTGACAGGGGGGTGATCAGGGAGTCTAGATGGGGTGATCAGGGGTTAACAAGGGGTTAATAAGTGACAGGGGGGGGGCTGTAGTGTGGTGCTTGGTGCTACTTTACATAGCTACCTGGTTCTCTGGTGATGGATCCCAGCAAATGGGACCACCAGAGGACCAGGTAGTAGGTATATCAGACGCTGTTAACAAAACAGCGTCTGATATACCTGTTTGATGCCTTTTATTTTAGATCTACAGTCTGCCAGCGATTTATCATCGCTGGCAGGCTGTTGTATAACTCCTGAGACGCGATCTGTTGTGAACGCGCCGCCGCGTCAAAGAGGAATAGACCTGCTGCCACCTGGACGCATCCCTGCGTTAGGCGTTCGGCAGGCGGTCAAGACGCTATTGTCGAGGACTCAGGGGTGCACCTAGCCTTTCTGCTGCCTGAGAAGAAAACTGAAATGGCTCCCCCCAATGCCAATTTCTTAACCTAACCCCTTTGCCACAAGAAAGCATTCATGGCGATCGCCTCATCCGGCCTCATTGGTGGTGCACCACTGAGTGGACTCTCTCCAGTTGGGCATTGTTTTGTAATAAAAACTTTTGAAATTGTTTTACAAAAATTACATTTGTAAATGAGACATGGTCTTTAAGGTACAAATGTAGGAAATACAGTTCTCCCACTCAGATGACTTCTTCTCCTTGGCCTCCACTCCATCATTATTCATCCATACATTCATTGTGCACTGAAATGCCGGAGTCGAAAAGAGAAGCAAAATTGTTGTATAACCTGGTTAAGCTGTGTACCCAACTTGCCACAGCTTTTGTCAAGTAGTCTCCTGCTACCCATGTGTCTTATCTGGAGGCCCTTCTCACCCCGCACTGAGTTATTGCTGCGTCACTGTCTCTGCCAGTGCTACCACTACAACAAGTAGCAGAAGCCACACTAGCAGCAGCAAATACAGCTACTACTGCTACTTCAACCACATGACCTCCAACTGGGGAAACGCTATGGTGGAATCTACTAATTTTTAACATTCTGTGATTATTGTTATGAGTAGGGATAAGCGAACCTGTGGAAGATAGAAGGACCTGCAGTGATGTCACCGTGCTCACCACGTGGTGATCGCGGTGACGTCATCGCAGGTCCTTTTGCAGGTCCTGCAGAAAAAAGAAAGAAGAGGATGCCGGCCGCGCGATCAAGTGGATGAGGTGAGTTTTTATATTATTTTTAACCCCTCAATGGTCATTTTATTTAGCATTCTGTCTTAACAATGCTATTATTTTCCATTATAACCATGTTATAATGGAAAATAATAAAATCACCTGAACACCGAACCCGAACTTCAGTGAAAAAGCCCGGGTTCGTGTCCGGGTACCCGAACTCGCAAAGTTCGGTATGAACCGCTTAACCCTAGTTATGAGGCTTTTCTGTTGTCCTGACCCCTTGACTTCTTCCTAGTTCTCCTCTTTCTCCATGATGCTTTTTACTACACCTGCTCCTGCTGCACATGTAACATTCCTGAGCACTAGTAGCCCACTTTCAGCTCCCTCCAAAACTTTACTCATGTAAACCTTCTCCCCTCAATCTGTGCCATCTACTGCAGATTATATATGCATAATGTATGTAATTTATTTTGCTGGAGAGTTGATGGAGTATATTTATGTGATTTTAAACTGAATATTGGTCACTGTTGGTTAGAGGAATTTAACATTTTTAGCCAAGTTTACCCTTGCCAATAGTCTATTATAATATATTTGCTGTAATTTAGGTCAACGTCAAGTTCCTCTTTTACAAGGGGGCTGTATTGGAATGCCTATTTGCCTAGCTCAGTGCTATCCTTCATGTATGATTGTTTTATGCATCCACTTAGCTACAGAGCCACAAGCCTTGCAGACATAGAATATGTTTCTTCTTTCCATGTTGTTGTTTTTTTTTATGCGTGTGAGCAAAAATAAAAGAAAAGGTGGTAAGAAAAGTAATTGTAGAATTAGATAACATACTGTGGAAATTGGAAGAATATTTTCAACCAAAATTATTTGCAAATTTGTTTCATTGTTTATTTTAGATTGTTTAGGTAGACATAGTGGGGGAAAAACTCAGGCAGAAGGACAGTTTTCCTTTTAGAAACAACATGTATTTTGCAGCTTTAAAATGTCTACTCTTTGCAAATGTGATGTAATTTATCGTCAGAGTCTGTACAAATAAAATCACTGTGTGATATTACATTATTCTCTTAATATATAAACATCTAAGTAACTTGCATTTTACAGTTGTACTCTAAGATACCAAGCTATATATTTCACTTGCCCTGCCTCAGAAGTTACATGATAATATTAAACCAGTACTCTGTGATTGAGTTGCAAAGAGTCAGAACCCATTATTGAATCGGACTGTGATCAATGATCCTAGGCTTTTCTAATCAATTCTACCTTACTGCCTTATATTGAGCTGAAATTAGTTCTTTTGTCCCTGGGTTAATTTCTTTTCCTTAGTTCATTTAAATAGACGATGCTCTGTCCTACTCTTAAAGGTGAAAGATGTCACCTATTAGGAAATGCTCTACAAGCAAAACACTTGTAATTGTTTCTAAAACCTTGAGATTTCACACCAAGGACATGAATATAGCAGTAGTATTCTCTGTTCAGTAAACACTTCAATGGTATTTGTTTTCCTTTGACAGGGTAGGGTTTAATGTCTGATCAGTGGCAGTCCATCCACTGGGGCCCCTACTGATCATGAGAAGGGGGACCCGGTGTTCCCTGTTTGAATTAGGTGGCAGTCACGCATAATAATAATAATATTTATTTATATAACGCTAGCATATTCCACAGTGCCTTACAATTCAAAGACATCACAAAATTATAGCAACATTATGAACTAATATACAATTGATACACTTGGAGAAAGGGCCCTGCTCGCAAGAGCTTGCAATCTATGAGGAAGTGGGAGTGACACAAAAGTTAATTGCTATATGGAGTGGTCCAGCCATCTTTGTACTAAAAGGAGTTGTGCAAGCCGAGCTATATGAGCTAGTGCTTTGGGTGTTGGGATGACTGATCAGAAGATGGCTTTCAATTTAGAAGAATAAGGTTTGGGGGAGGGGAATAAATGGGAAGGAGTCAGTTTAAGGAACACAATATGCCTGCCTGGAAAGATATGTTTTTTGCCTGTGGGATTAAGATTGATTAATAAGTTCCCGCTCGTGCCAAGAGATGTGGTCGACCCAAGAATCAAACAGCCAGACATCTTGTCGGGCAACACCCATAGAGACAGTTTTATTAGCTGTACACTGGCGGTCTAGCCACCCCCCACCACCTTTAGCCATCAATTTTTAAAATGTCCAATCGCAAGCATTTATTAAAGCAACCAATCATAAGCATAATGGAAGAATAAATGTGCACATAGACATGACTCTGAATACTAAAAAAAAATCCCTGTGAAGATTTCATAATGTCTCAGTGTTCAAGTAGTTCCTCATTCACCATGTATTACTTCTTTTTAAATGTTACATAACAGAACCAAGGAAAACAGACTATATTTCTTAATTCAACCTAAAATTCATGCTCTTCATAGATGTTATATTAACATTTAAGCATAAAACTTAAAAACGGAGAATACTTGAAAATGATGTACAATTAGCATAATTCATGTTCATTAAAGGGAGTCTGTCACCACAATGAGGATATGAATTATTAATATTTTGGGTTAATATCAATAATTAATATTCATAAATAGGCGTGAGCTGTCTATTGATGACTCCACCTATTTATACTATAAATACAAACTACCTGTTGCCTTACCTATTTTCCCTGAATTAAGTGCGACAGATTATTATGGCGGTGACTACAAAGAGACTATAAGACTGTGCTATAACAATAAAATAATTTATTAACAAATACAAGTCTACAGTCTTTTTATATCTAGCAAAGGCTCTATTGAGAGAGCTGAAATGTTATCTAATCTATCTAATCTATCTAATCTATCTCCAGAAAATCACAGGGCAGCACTCCTAGCTTCAAGTAGTTCAGGTGCCAGCGTTATCCCCTTGGTCCTGGGGTCCAAGCACAATCCAAATAAATATAACGCAGCACTCCTTGGATAGAAAAGTGAAAAAAAAATGTGATATTTATTCAACACATGTTGATACAGCCTGTATCAACATGTGCTGAATAAATATCAATTTTTTTTCACTTTTTTATCCAAGGAGTGCTGCGTTATATTTATTTGGATTATATATATATATATATATATATATAGACACACACCGCAATACATTAACAACTCTACAATACACTTAAACTACGCTAACACAACACAATCTCAATTCCACCCCAAAATCTACCTAGATATACACTTACACACATATAAATGGCAGCACACCCACCTGGCTACACACTGTCCCTATGAGGTATAAAGGGTTACATGGGTTATCCGGGGGTAGTGACACTGCAAGGGTTAACACAGAGAAAAGGGTTATCCCAGGGTTGGTGAAAGGTAGGGTAATCAGGGTAATGCAGTGCATGGGTTAATGATTGAAGGGGTTAATCAGGAATTTGGGGTAAGTAATGCAGGGGTACAGCAATGATAATGCCAGGGTTAATATTAGGGGTATTGTGGCAGTAGGAATGTAGGTGTTATTATTGTAGGGAGTTTATAGCAGGGGTTAATTAATTGGTGGTATAGGGAAATGCAGGAGTAATGTAGGGGTTAATAGGCAATGATATTGCAGGGGTTAATGATGTTGGTGGTATAGGGTTATTTGTGACAGTGGGATATTCAGGGGTTAATAATCCCCAGCCAGCGTAGAGGGTTAATGCTCTATCTAGGGGATGATCCTTGCTTGAATGCTTGTTATGCAGGGGTTAATTCCCGCTTCAATGCTCGTTTCTCCTGGGGATGATTCTGGCTTCTCCATGGGGGGAAGCTTCCGGGCTCAACTGCAGAGCGCAGCGTCGCTGGACTATTTAAATCCGGTGGCGCTCGCTCCCGAGCAGTACGCACTGCAGGCTTGCGCTGCAGGGGTATTGGTGGCAGTAAGAATGCAGGTGTTAATATTATAGGCAGTTTATAGCAGGGGTTAATTCGTTGGTGGGAAATACAGGGGTAATGGAGGGGTTAATAAGTAATGATATTGCAGAGGTAATGATGTTGGTTGTATAGGGTTATTGGTGGCAGTGGGATATTCAGGGGTTACTAATACTCAGCCAGCCTAACTAGTTAATGCTCGTCCTAGGGGATGATCCTCGCTTGGATGCTCGTTATCCAGGGGTTAATTCAGGATGATTCTGGATTTTCCATTGGGGGGCTGCTGGGCTCAACTGCAGAGCGCAGCATCGCAGGACTATTTAAATTTGGTGGCGCTCGCTCCCGAGCAGTTCCGCACTGCAGAATCGCAAACATGCCTGCAATCAATTACATGTGGGCTGGCGCGGTGATATGACATTACCGCACCATCCCACGCGCTTCCAGGCAGGGGGAGGCTTTGATCCTCCTGCCTGTGAAGTGACCACATAACTCCGTTCCTGTAATTACACTGCTGGGGGTATGTGACATACAGTGGCAGATGAGCTCTTTGGCTACTTTCACACTAGCGGCAGCCTTCTCCGGCCAGCTGGTCCGTCGGGTGAACAGCCTGCCGGATCCGTGCTGCCGCTTGTGCACGCGTGACGCTGGAGGTCTGCTCCGGCCCCATTGACTAAAATGGGGCGGGCCGGAATTCCGGCGGCAGCCCGGAAAACGAGCCGAAAGACGGCCGGAATAAAACTACAGCGTATCTTAGTTTTATTCCGGCCACCTCTCAGCATGTTTGCCGCGCTCCTGCCGGAATTCCGGTCCGCCCCCATTATAGTCAATGGGGCCGGAGCAGACCTCCAGCGGCACGTGTGCGCTAGCGGCAGCACAGATCCGGCAGGCTGTTCACCCGCCGGACCAGCCTTCCGGAGAAGGCTGCCGCTATTGTGAAAGTAGCCTAAGTCAACATCTGACCTGATTTTACTGTTCTATTAGGCAGTGTTTGGTGCAAGCAATGAGCTAATGTGGCTGGCTCTCTGTCTTTTATATGTAGCAGTATACTATTGAATGGAATATGAATTGAGGTCAGTTTTTAGTTTTTAATATGGTGGCATTTTTACTTCCTTCTATTACTGTAAATTAAGCAGGATATAGTTTCTATTTATGCCTTAACCCCTTAAGGACCCTGCCATATTTCACCTTAAACATGTACGTCCTTGTGACCTGGTACTTAAGGACCAAGAGAGTACATGTACACCCTGTGAAGTTCCGATCACCGCAGCGCCGCGGGTGGTGATCGGAACGGGATGCCTGCGGAAATCATTCAGCAGGCATCCTGTGACAATGCCGAGGGGGGTCCTGTGACCCCCCCGTATCGGCGATCGCGGCAAACCGCAGATCAATTCAGACCTGCGGTTTGCTGCGTTTCCGGGTCCTTCGGGTCTCCGGTCATCCGAAGACCCGGAATAGGATGGTGATCGGTGGTGTTATAATACACCACCAATCACCATCCTTACTTTTTAGTGCATTGGTGGCATCTCCATCCTGATTGGCTGGGCGGGGGCGGCAGATGCAAACTGCCAGAGCTTCTCCCTCCCCGTCCACAGCCCACTGCCTTCGCCTGGAGTGAGGATCGCCAGCAGGACCCCAGCAGGACTCCAGCAGGACCCCAGAAGGACCCCAGGACCAGCTCATCAGCACCCCATCAGCACCCCAGGAGCAGCCCAGTAGCAGCCCCAGCAGAAGCCCCAGCGCCCCAGCAGCAGTAAGCAGCTTTCTTTTATTTTTTGCACCTGGGTGTCTAGGGTCCACAGCACTCAGATGTGCGACCCTAGACCCCCCCAGGGGGCAAGTCTTTTTTCCGCGTGCGCTGACTGTGTCCAGCGCTCTTATCATACGGCCACTGTTAGCACATTGCTCACCCCACCGCTGATCAGCGTTGTACTGCTAGTCAGCAAGTTATTTTTATTTTTTATTTTAGGTATTTTAGTGCGCGAACATCCGGCACCACACGCACACTTCAATAAAGTTTATTTTACACGCACGCACACACAAACGTACAACACACACTCTCATGGCCTGCATTATGTTCTCGGTGGAGGAGGCATACGCCCAGATGCTCTCCGACACCGAGAGCGCAAGTGAGAATGATGGTGATTACTGGAGTGGGGATGACCTCTACCAGTCCCCACTGTACAGTATTGCCATGACACGTATATGGTATGAGGCTATCCGCAAATGCCTGCATTATTCAGATAATGCAGCATGTCCCCCCCGAGGTGATCCTGACTATGACTGGCTGTATAAAATACGGCCGGTCATCAATCTCTTTGGGGCCACATTTGTGCAGGCCTATGCCAGTACATTCCCTCTAAGTGGGCGAGGTATGGAGTGAGGCTGTACAAAATTTGTGAGTGTGCCTCAGGGTACACTTACAAATTTCGTGTGTACAAGGGACTAGATTCCCGTATTGAACCCCCAGAATGTCACCCCACTCTGGGTGTTAGCAGGAAACTCGTGTGGGACCTTATGCACCCACTGCTGGATAAGGGTTACCACCTGTACGTGGATAACTTTTATACCAGTATTCCCTTGTTTCAGGCCCTCTCCGCCAGATCCACATTCGCTTGTGGGAGCGTGCGGAAAAATAAACGCGGCCTCCCTGCCCAACCCCTCCAGTTACTTATCCCCAGGGGTCAGACACGTGCCTATACTAGTGAAAGCCTGTTGCTGGTAGAGATGGGCCGAACTATTCGTCGGCGAACAGTTCCCGGCGAACATAGCTTGATCACGTTCGCCGCGGCGGGCGAACATATGCGATGTTCGGTCCGCCCCCTATACATCATCATTGAGCAAACTTTGACCCTGTACCTCACAGTCAGCAGACACATTCCAGCCAATCATCAGCATACCCTCCCTCCCAGACCCTCCCATCTCCTGGACAGCATCCATTTTAGATTAATTCGGAAGCTGCAGTCTTAGTGAGAGGAGGGACAGTGTAGCTGCTGCTAATTTAATTGGGAAATCGATAGCTAGGCTAGGGAATTCAGTGTCCACTCCAGTCCTGAAAGACTCATCTGATCTCTGCTGTAAGGACAGCGTCCTGATAGCACCCCAAAAAGCCCTTTTTTGGGCTGCTACATTAGTCAGATTTTTTTTTTTTCTCTCTCCATATATATATAAATATGCAGTAGCCTGGCCTGCCCGTGTTTGAGGAGCTGCAGGCCCACAGACTGTAGTGTGCCCACTGCCAGTGCCCACCACTCATACCGGGTGGCAAAGGACTTTGCCTAAAAAAAGGCATTTCATTTTACCCCTTAATCTAAGGTTAGTTGCCTGCCAGTGTGTGTCAGGCCGACTTCCACAGACTGTAGTGTGACCACTGCCAGTACCCACCACTCCTACCGGGTGGCACAGTAGCTTGCCGATAAATAAGGCATTTAATTTTTACACTTTAGTCTAATTTCAGTTGCTTGCCTGCTGCCAGTGTGTGTCAGGCCGACTTCCACAGACTGTAGTGTGCCCACTGCCAGTGCCCACCACTCATACCATGTGGCACAGTAGCTTGCTGTTAAATAAGGCATTTAATATTTACCCTTTAGTCTAATTTCAGTTGCTTGCCTGCTGCCAGTGTGTGTCAGGCCGACTTCCACAGACTGCAGTGTGCCCACTGACAGTGCCCACCACTCATACCGGGTGGCACAGTAGCTTGCCGATAAATAAGGCATTTAATATTTACACTTTAGTCTAATTTCAGTTGCTTGCCTGCTGCCAGTGTGTATCAGGCCAACTTCCACAGACTGTAGTGTGCCCACTGCCAGTGCCCACCACTTATACCGGGTGGCACAGTACCTAGCACGCATAGTACCACTTATCTAAAATCCATTCAATACACGTCCTGATAGGGGACGTAACAGGGATTAAACTGATGAGAATAGTACTACAGAAAATACCACTCATATTGGGTGTGACACTAAATTGCACGGTGCAGACGCAGTGACCATGGATTAAAACAAAGGGGAGGGAGCCAGTGTTTTTTTAACCATCACTCCGTTCGAAAAATCAATTCAATAAATGGACCCCAGATTGGGGACAAAACAGGGATTAAACTGATGAGAAGAGAACTACAGAAAATAACATTCATATCGGGTGTGAGAGTAAATTGCACGGCGCAGATGCAGTGACTGTGGATTAAAACAAAGGGGAGGGAGCCAGCGTTTTTTTAACCATCTCCCCGTTCGAAAAATCAATTCAATTCACCTTTCAGGGACTCTTAGTGTTGTACGTGGCTGGGTGGAGGAAGAAACCTTCAATGACATCACCGGGACATGGCTAGCTTGGTATCCAACCTTGTGCAAATGGGGAGTTTGCGGTTGTGCAAATGGACTGTTTGCGGTTATTTGCGGTGCATTAAAAGGGGAGTTTGGTCTGTCAATGTCTGTGAAGCGGGCGTGACCCTTACACTACCTGATCGATACAACATCATACCTGATCGTATACACACACTGGATGTTTTAAAGCATGTTATTCCAAAAAATTTAGGAATGTTAGTTGATTTATGCCCTTTATGGATTAAAACCCGACTATGCGTCCACTACGTAATTTTCCATGGGAGTTTTGCCATGGATTCCCCTACGGCATGCCACACTCCAGGTGTTAGTCCCCTTGAAACAACTTTTTCATCACTATTGTGGCCAGAAAGAGTCCCTGTGGGTTTTAAAATTCGCCTGCCTATTGAAGTCTATGGCGGTTCGCCCGTTCGCGAACATTTGCGGAAGTTCGCGTTCACCGTTCGCGAACGGAAAATTTTATGTACGCGACATCATTAGTTGCTGGTCAGATATAAGGACAAGAGGGATGTCCTTGTACTGTCCACAATCCATGGTAACGGCATCACCCCTGTCTCTGTGCGAGGTATCACGGGAACGGTCCTCAAGGCCGATTGTATCGTCGACTACAATCGGTATATGGGAGGAGTTGATCTATCTGATCAAGTCCTCATGCCATATAATGCCATGCGCAAAACCCAGGCATGGTACAAAAAAGTTGCGGTATACTTGGTAGAGGTTGCCTTGTACAACGCTTTTGTACTCTGCCGATGCGCTGGCAGCACAGAGACTTTCCTACAGTTCTATGAGGCAGTCCTCAAGAACCTGATCTTTTCTGACCGGGAAAGAGCAGGTCGGAGTACCTCAGGAACTAGAGGCGCCCGGGTCATACCTGGCCAACATTTTCCAGGTGTGATCCCCCATACTGGAAAGAAGGGACAATCCCCAAAAAAGTGCAGAGTGTGTCGCAAGAGGGGGATCCAGAAATACACCACCACTCAGTGTGACACGTGCCCCGATCATCCGGGCCTCTGCATTGACGGTTGCTTCAGGGAGTACCCCACTTCCATGAAGTACTCAATTTTTTAGAATCCCCAACTATCACCTAGAAAATACATAACATTATGCTTCTCAGACTTTGGAGACATGGAAACAACTTTTTTTTTTCCAAAAATGATTTTATTGTATTTAAGTTTTGAAAAAATGTTGTTTTAGTGTCTCCAAAGTCTGAGAGCCATACATATTGGGCATCGTCGCGTCCGCAATAATCTGATCTATAAAAATAAAATATTACCTAACCCCTCGGATAAACGTCCTTACAAAAAAAATTTTAAGCGATGCAAAAAAAATATACAAATTGTCATCTTAGATCCCAAAAATTTTAATAGCACGTCATCAAAGAATCAAATGCCCCCCAAAACAGTGCCAATCAAACCGCCATATCATCCCGCAAAAAATAAGTCCCTAGATAAGACAGTCGCTCAAAAAAAAAAAAAAAAAAACTATGGCTTCCAGAATGTGGAGGCACAAAACCATTTTTATTTTCAAAGTTGGTTTATGATGTCAAGCTGAAACCAACATATTAATAAAAGTAGTCATATTAAGTATTGCCACGTCCGTAAAAATGTGCTCTATAAAAATAACATTTGACCTAACCCCTCAGATAAACGCCGTAAAAAAAAAAAAGTATAAAAAGCCATTTTTTGTCACCTTAGATCATAAAAAGTGTAATAGCAAGCGATCAAAAAGTCATATGCCCCCCAAAATTGTGCCAATAAAGCCGCCATCTCCTCCCGCAAAAAATGAGCCCCTACCTAAGACGCCCAAAAAATTTAAAAACTGTAGCTCTCAGGCTATGGAGATACTAAAATTGTTTATTGTTTTTTCTAAAATAATAATATAGTGTAAAATCTAAATACATTTAAAAAAGTAGACATATAAGGTATCGCCGCATCCGTAAGAATCCGCCCTATAAAAATAACATTTGACCCAACCCCTCGGATGAACAGTGTTTAAAAAATACAAATAAAACGGTGCCAAAACACCAATTTTTTGGCAAATATTATATTTGAATCCATTTTTTCAGGTAATAAAGCAAGGGTTAACAGCCAAACAAAACTCAATATTTATTGCCCTGATTCTGTAGTTTGCAGAAATACCACATATGTGGTCGTAAACTGCTGTACGGGGACATGGCAGGACGCAAAAGGAAAGGAACGCCATATGGTTTTTGTAAGGCAGATTTTGATGGACTGGTTTATTTACACCATGTCCCATTTAAAGCCCCCCTGATGTAACCCTAGAGTAGAAACTCCAAAAAAATGACCCCATCTAAGAAACTACACCCCTCAAGGTATTCCAAAATGATTTTACTGGCAAATGGAGATGAAATAAAAAAAAAAATGTTTATTGTTACTTTCCATAAAACATCCCAAAAAAATAAAATGGCAACCTCCAAACATGGACTAGACATATGGGGAATGTAATAACTATTTTTGGGGTTATTACTATGTATTTTAGAAGTAGAGAATTGAAACTTTGAAATTTGCACATTTTTCAAATTTTTTGGTAAATTTGTTTTTTTATACAAAAAATAAACTTTTTAAAATTTTTTAGTAGTGTCAAGAAGTACAATATGTGACGAAAACACAATCTCAGAACGGCCTGAGTAAGTAAAAGCGTTTTAAAGTTATTCACACTTTGCAAAAAATATGGCCTTGTCCTTAAGGGGTTAAGGTCCAGGCCATTTTTTGCAAATCTGACATGTGTCATGTGTGGTGACAACTTTAAAAAGCTTTTCCCATCACATATTGTACTTCATGACAGTGGTAAAATTGAGTAAAACTATTTCATTTTTATCTATAAACAAATACAAAATTTGCAAAAAATAAAAATAAATTAGCAAATTTGCAAATTTCAATTTCTCTACTTTTATATTAGATAGTAATACCTCAAAAAATAGTTATTACTTTACATTCCCCATATGTCTATTTCATGTTTGGATTATGTTGTGCATGCCATTTTGTTTTTTCTGGATGTTGGAAGGCTTAGAAGCTTAGAATTAAAATCTTGAAATTTTTCTGAAAATTTACAAACCCACTTTTTAAGGACCAGATCAGGTCTGAAGTCACTTTTTGAGGCTTACATAATATAAACCACCCAAAAATGACCCCATTTTAGAAACTACACCCCTCAAAGTATTCAAAACTGATTTTGTTAAACTGTGTTAGCCCTTTAGGTGTTCCACAAGAATTAATGGAATATGAAGATGAAATTTCAGAATTTCACTTTTTTGGCAGATTTTCCATTTTAATCCATTTTTTGCGGGGTGAGATGACAGTTTGACTGGTATGATATTGGGGTAAAGAAAATGTCAAAGAAAAATGGTAATGTGGTTGGCTCACAACCTAGTGACTATATAGGGTGCTTCAAGCTCTAGGGAGGGTTTGCCCTTACCCCTGGAGAGGAATGCAATGTCAAATATTTAGTAAGAGCGAGCACTACTGACACCAGTAACCATATAATAAGAATTTATTTATAAAACCAAATATAAAACAAGTATAAAAAGTAATCAATTGATCTAATTACACATAGTAGATAGTGCAAAAAACTGGTTAAAATTAATCGATATGTATACCAAAATATAAATGGTGTATTAAGCACCAGGTTTGTGCTGATTATATAAATTGTCCCAATAAGGTAATACAGTATGAAGGTATTGGGCTGAAAGATAAGATCCGGTGTTGGTACTTGTTGTGTTGAAAACTGTTCCACAGTCTCTTTAAAAGTAAATCCACAATATTATATACTTGGCTTTAAAATGTAGCAATCCATTATATACAGTAGTAAAGTCAATACGAGGTTAGTTTTGTAAATAGTATCAAGTTCTTACCCCGTTAGGCCCAAAGCAATTCATGTCTATGGGGGGGCGAGCAGCGCGGGAGTAAGCGCCGGCGTCTCCGTCGCACACCTCCCGTTGGCGGTATCCAACTATCGCGGGATTCCGTGTGTGCGCGTTACCTTCTCAGAGTATGCGCTCCTTAGATTACGCTCTGCTCCAGCTATATTGAGCTATCGCGGGATTTCACGCGTGCACGTTACCTTCTCGGGATATGCACTCCTTGAATTACGATATGTAAATTGGAATATTTTAAAGCATGGCCATGCAAAGTTATATCCTTCAGAGGTCTTTAACCATAGATAGGCGCTTCTAGCTTTACCAAACGCGTTTCGGGATGTTCACCATCCCTTCCTCAATGGTCAATCGTCCACCTACATGCCTCCTCCTTTTATATCCAAATGGGTATGTTGTAAAGTCCGGTCTTCAGAGTCCAGGAATATAAAATTCCTATTGCGGTTGTCCTGCGGTATTGATGCGTCTTTTTTCAGACATATGCGTTTTTTGGCTACAGACGCCTGCATATTCTATCCTTCCAAGAGCTGACAAAGGCGGAGGTATGGTTATATTAGACACAGAGCAGTATAACAAGGAATGCTGGAGACAATTATCAGATGAAACCACTTATGAGAAATTAAGAAGTGATGATCGCAATGCCAAGTGCATTTCCTCCAAAAAATGCATATGTCTGAAAAAAGACGCATCAATGCCGCAGGACAACCGCAATAGGAAGTTTTTTTTTTTAGGCGATTGTCTTAGGTAGGGGCTCAATTTTTGCAGGATGAGGTGACGGATAGATTGGAACTATTTTGGGGGGCATGTGTATTTTTGATCGCTTGGTGTTGCACTTTTAGTGATGTAAGGTGACCAAATTTTTTTTAGCACAGTTTTTATTTTATATTTTGGACGGTGTTGATCTTAAGGGTTAGGTCATGTGATATTTTTATAGAGCCGGTCGATACGGACGCGGCGATACCTAATATGTTTACTTTTCTTTTTTACCTTTTTTTTTACAATTTTTTTTACTTTTTTTTTATAAAAGGACACTTTTTTAACTTTAATTATTTTTTTTAAACTTTATTTTTTCACTTTTTTCACTTTATTTTTTGTCACACTCTGGGACTGCAACTTTTGGGGGTCTGAGGGGTCTGATCTCCTTTACTTTGCTTTACAATACTTCTGTATTGTAAAGCATTAGCTGTAAGTGTATTACTGAATCTCACAGGCTGGATCTTTACAGGCTGTCACGGAAAGCAGCCACGATGCCTAAGGAAGGAATTGGGCTGACTTCCCTGCCATCGGGTCCCCATCACAGCCGTGCGGGGACCCGATGTCAGCTCCGATCCCCGCAAGGACATCGCACGTGCCGCGGTCACCGCTGATCGCGGCACATCAATGATTAATGCGCCGATGCCGGTGTCTGCAGCAGGGGTCCAGCTATCAGTGACTGCCGGACCCCTGCCACGGATCAAGCGGGTACATCTCCTGCACAAGCGCGATCAACGCTCAGTACATGTACAGCGCTGGTTCTTAAGCCATGAATATCTGCGACGTACATGTACGGCCGGGGGTACATAAAGGGTTAAAGGAGGAGTTGCTGAAGATTTTGAATGTATCTCATTTCTTAAAGGTGGCCACAAGCTACTATGTGTTGGAACAAAGACAAAACAGCTTGCTGCCCATGATGTATCTTAATAGAGTTTCTATGGTCTATATAAGATATATTAATGCATCACAAGTCATTGTTAAACCCAGGGCCTTTAACAAGCAGGCATTCTCACATCTACAGAAAATACATTTTCTACTCCAACACATAAGAGGGATTCTTTACTGTAAAAGCAGTGAGATTATGGAACTATCTAAGAGAAGAATCTTTTATGGTGAGCTTACTAACAGAGTTCAAGAGAGGCCTGGATGCCTTTCTTGAGTGTAAAAATATTAGAAATTATGGTCAATGGATCCTAGAAAGGCTTATTGATCCAGGCAATTACTCTGGTTGCCTGATTTTTAGTCAGTAAATAGTTATTTTCCTTAAAGCTCTTTCACCCTGGCAAATGATTTGGCCAATTGGGCTGACAGCCAACAAACAAGAAAATACTAATTTGTCTGCTAACCAGATGGTTTATGCAAGCATAAAAATTCTTGCTGGTCAGCAGTGCATCTTCCTGTGTTGACATAATATAAAAAGTATGGGGGCCGAATGACTATAGTAATAATCCTTCATTCCTCAAGCACTTCCCAGTACCCTTTGTAAAAACCTTTATTTATTTTTTTAATAGCTTGATCAACTGCTTTTTCTCATCAATTGTAACTATTTATAGACAGGTGCCTTCCTCTGGCTCAAGATTGTAGTATGAAAAGCTGAATTAGATTCATTTATGCCTGTTTTCAGCCTTATAAACTATGTTACAATGTTAAATCACAACTAAGCTCCGTTTCATCTGTCTTATTTAACATCTGCAGTCATTTCACACCAAGGAGAGGCTGATTGAAATGTGTTTCCATTTGATTATAATAAGTATTCTTTGCATAGTAATATACTGTATCTTCTCCCTGTAATTACACCTTTTTCAAATATCTTTAGTTCTAACACCCTCAAAAACTTTTTCCTACAAAGATTTGATTAGTAGGACTTGAGAAGCTCATTTACATTTTAGCTCTAGTTGGCCTGTAAGGAGAACATGTGTTTGATTAGATGATTCAGAGGTCTTGAATGGGTTATAAATATCTGCATTCTCAAATAAGTGTATACATTGTGTTTACCATTTGGTAGATGGAAAATGATCAAATAGATTGATGAAGCATTTGATCTATCTCCTGGGAAGCTTTTAAATTTGTTGTTTTTCACACTTGTTTTACTAAAGTAGTGCTTTAAAGCACAATCAATAAAAAAAAAAGTTAACGTATGAAAAAGCTAATTAGAAGCATCTACAAAGAAGGTAATGATAAAGAGGGTAGTGATTTGTAATCTTCAGAAAATAGGATAACTCAAAGACAATGTATGTTAAAACTTTAATCAGGATTACTGATAATGAGAGAGTTGCTGGTAGATTAATGGGAAAGAGAAGAGCTCCTTGGGGAAGATCAATGGGGGACAGTCAAAGAATCAATGTTTCAATTCCATGTAAATTTTCCTGATCAGCAATGCCTTCTGCTTATTTCCAATTAGTATCATCCTATTCTTTTCCTGCCCAACTCCTGTATTAATCACACAACTATGCCATTTCCCCCAGGACAACCAAGGGTGCTCTCCTATTACTGAGCTATCATGCTATGTACACAAGTTAGTAGAAGTCAATTTGTTATTCCAGGCTGTTCTTTTTTCCACAATCCCTTGTCAAATTAATAAGTGATCTGTGATCAGTCTAACAAAGTGTGTAGTATGGAAATGCAATTCATTGTGATTTGAGAACATAGACTGGAACAATACATAAAGTACGTTTTCATTATTGCCTTGCCTTTCTTGCCAGTGACTACAATATTTATCATAGCAAACAAGACCTCATTTACTTAAACAATTTATATAGTTCCGGATTGATATGTAATTAATTTAGTGTGAAATATTTGCTTAGCTGTGCTACTGATTACTGTCAAATCCGTAGAATCTTTAGCCTTTGAAAGAGATGTTATGCCTAAAGGAGCTACAGAATAAGCATAGAAGTTCAAGCAGAAATAAAGTTTTCAATATATTTGTTATATATATTACTTCTGACAATTCTCCTTCAAAATATGTTGCTTGATGAAAATAATTTTAAAGTGACTATGATACAACCACCTCCCTTAAAATCCTATGAGGTCACATATCAATAAGCAAAAAACCATCTTTCCTCCAGACACAGAGGATGTCCCCTTGTCACAGTCACAGTCCTGGCGATAAATAGATGATGGTAGAGATCTCTGTACTGACCCCTGATATATTTATACATAGTTATTAGATCTCCCCTCAGTCGTCTTTTTTAATAACCCTAATTTTGTTAATCTTTCAGGGTATTGTAGATCCCTCATTCCAGTTATTACTTTAGTTGCCCTCATTTGAACCCTCTCCAGCTCTGCTATATCTGCCTTGTTAACAAGAGACCAGAATTGTACACAGTACTCCATGTGTGGTCTGACCAGTGATTTGTAATGTGGTTGGACTATGTTCTCATCACGGACATCTATGCCCCTTTTGATTCAACTCATTATCTTATTGGCGTTAGCAGCAGCTGCCTGACATCGTTTTTACAGCTTAGTTTGTTGTTCACTAAAACTCTTAGGTCCTTTTCCATGTCAGTGTTACCCAGTGTTTTACCATTTAGTATGTATGGGTGAATTCCATTATTCCTTCCCATGTGCGTAACCTTACATTTGTCAGTGTTAAACCTCATCTGCCAGTTCTCTGCCCAAGCCTCCAATCTGTCTAGATCGATCTGTAGCAGTATACTGTCCTCTTCCATGTCAATTACTTTACACAATTTAGTGTCATCTGCAAAAATGTATATTTTAATGTGCAAGCCTTCTACAGGATCATTAATAAATATATTGAAGAGGATAGGGCAAAGTACTGACCCCTGAGGTACTCCACTAGTGAAAGTGACCCAATCTGAGTGTGTACCATTAATAGCCACTTCCATAGGACTCTTCCATAAGACCATATTTGTGTAGGAGTTGTTGAACAGTAGAATAATTAAATCTTCCTTAAGGTCTTTTGCAGTGAAGTGGTGGTTCTGATTTTCCTTTCTAGAAATCCTACAAGCAGCTGTCTCTGAAACTTGTCTTGGTCTTCCAGACCTTCTCTTGACCTCCACTGTTCCTGTTAACTGCCATTTTTTTATTACCATTCTAACTGAGGAAATGGCAACCTAAAAACTCTTTTACATCTTATAGCCGTCTCCTGCTTTGAGGGCCTCAGCCTTTTTTCACTCTAAAATTGTACAAAACCAAAATAATGCACTGATTTTGCTTAAAATGTTGAAAAGTGGGTTTCATCTTTATCATTATGCCTTTTGCAGATCATTTTATCTACAACTTGATTAACTGTTCACAGTAATTTTGACCATTGGAACCCAAACTTATTTTTTTTTAAATTATAACTTGCATTTCATGCATTTTCATCCTTGGCTTTTCTATGCCAGGAGTCCAGTGGACAGTCCTAGTTTGTGTACACAGAGATAGTTATCTATCACTGTCATACAGGAATTCCATCAATGACTGATAGGACCATGCGCTGGACACCTAAGCACAAACACAACAGGAAATTAAATGTATAAACTGCAAGTTATGCTGACTCTTTTCCCTCAAAACTAAATAATGATATGTTCAGCTCCTTGTCTGTGAAGGTTCCTATTCATACAGGTCATGGCATTTTATTTGCAATAAGTTAAAGCAACTGTATTTTTTTCTTGAAGACTTTTCACTAGACGTCAACAAAATTACTTATACAAGGAATCTCTGGCATTATATACTGGTGGCTCATGCTTCAGTAAGCATAATTGGTTTATCATAATTTGTTTATTATACTGTAATTAACATGAGATCAAAGACCTCATGGTAATATGTTGATTTCATTTGCATGACTAAAGCTATTAGATGTGATTAAACGGCCTCAGGACAGGTGTTAGTACAGCATTGCCAGTGGCAGACCATAGATGTTGCACCCCTTATTCTCTATTCAATCTTGTTTTTTCTATTTTAACATAAATAGCTTCTCTCACATCTCTTTTGAACCAGTCCTCATCTGTGCCTAAGATGTAAATCTCGCTGTTATGAAATGAGTCCTGACCACAGAAGTTGGCTCTTCGGCCTTGAGCCATACACTGGTGTCCCTTCTGTTTCTTTTCTTCACCCTCCTCACTGCACCAGACAGTATATAAAATATTGCTTTTATGTTTTGGTGCCAGACCATTTTGGTGAACCACTTGCTGGCTCAGTGTGTTGACAGGTTTAAAGCAGCGAGGTATATTAATTTATTTTTACACTATTTAGACCAGGGATGCTCAACCTGCGGCCCTCCAGCTGTTGTAAAACTACAACTCCCATCATGCTTGGCTGTAGGCTGATAGCTGTAGGCTTAGCGGGCATGCTGGGAGTTGTAGTTTTGCAACAGCTGGAGAGCCGCAGGTTGAGCATGCCTGATTTAGACATAAAAAACCTATACATATGTGGTGTCATTGTAATCATACTGACCGAGAGAATGAAGGGCACAGGTCAGTTTTGCCACAAAGTGAACGCCATAGGAACAAAACCCATAAAATGGTGGAGGAATTGTGTTTTTTTTTTCAATTTCACCCCATTTGTCTCAGCTGAAATCTGTTTCCAGAACTCTTCTACATGTTCCCAATGTTGGTGCATAATGGTCAACCAACTTGGGAACAAATACAGCTTTTTATTCAACTCTACATGAAAATAATCTACATAACTAATCATATGCTAAATAGTTGCAAGTCCAATTTATGTATGATATAGCCAAGATGATTTACTATAAAATGATGGTAATCTCAAGTTCAAAGCTTTAGTGGATGGTGAGATATGGAGCCTGAAAAGTTCAAAATATTGTTACCCTTTTGCTTATCAGTGTATATGTTTTTTTTTTTTTTATCCTGGGTACCCCTTTACATTATTCTACGCAACAGGGAATTTTAAAGAGATTGACCATGAAATAACAAACAATTCCCAACAATTTACATCTGTGACTGACAATAAATTGAACAAGAGCTTCTGTTTTGTTATAATTAGCTTTGTTATAAATCTATCATTTTGGCTTTTAGGGCATCACATTTTGCTGAATTTGGATGAATAAAATGCTAGCATGAAAAAAAAAACTCTTCACACATATAAAATTAAAGGGATTCTGGCAGCTTTTTAATCTCTGAAGAAAAGCTAATTAGGACTAATGTGTTTTTAAATGCTG
Organism: Bufotes viridis; assembly: GCA_033119425.1. NCBI lineage: Eukaryota > Metazoa > Chordata > Amphibia > Anura > Bufonidae > Bufotes > Bufotes viridis. Next base: position 144,328,992 of record CM065590.1, on the reverse strand, counting down.
TGCCATCACATACGATACACAAAAGCCAGAGAGATACTTTGTCAGATAGAAAGTGCTGAAAACTGGTGAAAAATGTTTCACATAATGAAATGATAGGTTGTATATAAGGTGACTATGTCATCTGCCATGTAAGGATGCATTATTTACTAGGGGCATTGGAGAGTATCATTACTATATGTTATTTTTATTACTAGTCACATAAATTCGTGTTCTGCTTTTTAGGAGTACCAAGATACTTGAAATTTTTAAGAGCAAAAATACAATTCCTGCTTTTTTAAAGGGGTTATTCTGCCTTCTAATATTAAATGGGACAAGGATGCAATGCTCAACCACTATTAAAAATGTGCCATTCCGAGTACAAGCATTGTACAGAGCCATGAAAACATTGAAGAGACTGTATAATTTGTGCATTAATGTCTGCAAGAGCGCTGTTGTCTGTTCAAACAGCCGATTTGTGGGAGTGACAAAAGTCAGACCTCACCAATGGCCTGTCCTGAAGATAAATCATCAATATTAGAAAGCTGGATAGCTCCATTTAAATCCAGCTGCTATGTTTTTGCATTTCACAACACATGAAATATTCCATTTGTTTAAATTACGTAATTCTAATGAAAAATTCTGGGGGTCATTTATCAAGCTGAAATATGCCTAAATTAGGCAAGATCGCCGACTTTTTCCCGCTCACACCAGATCAAAATAAGTGGGTGGGGCACGGGCATGGGTAGGCCGACAGGCCCGTCTTATTCATCATTTTCTATGCGTGTTTTAGGCATAGAAAAAGGTCTAAATGTAAGACAGCAAGGAAGCTGTGTTACATTTAGAAGTGGAGGAGCATCCGCCGAAGTTATAAAGAGGCTAGCGCCTCTTTATAACTTCGGTGATCCACTGCCAGCTATAGAGCTTAAGGCCTTTAAATCACCCCCTATATGTTTTTGTTGATATTTTCTATTTAATGTAATTTTGTATAGGCATTTTTCCTGGTGCTCTGGAAGTTATATAGAGAAGCCTGTGGAGAAAAATGACAAGCATAAAACATGCTTTATCATAGAAACCTACCTATGCCATTGGGCATCTATGTTCAAGAGCGCAGACTCTGCACATATAGTGTGCTGCTCCTAGTCACCTCTATGTGCATCCAGCCACCAATGAGAGGAGGAGAAAGTACAGCTATATTTACCACCTAATCAAGGCGGTCTGTTTGATAGACATTAATCTCCCGCCTAGACTACTGCAACATTCTCCTCTGTGGCCTTCCATCTAGCACTCTCGCACCCCTACATTTTATCCTCAACTCTGCTGCCTGACTAATCCACATCTCCCCCAGTTAATCCTCTGCCTCTCACCTTTGCCAGTCCCTGCACTGGCTCCCCATTGCCCAACGAATTCAGTTTAAAATACTAACCAACGCATGCAAGGCCGTCCACAGTCGGTCCCCTCCCTACATCTCTGAGCTACTTTCCCGATACATCCCGACACACAACCTTCGATCCTCACAGGACCTCCTTCTCTCCTCTCCACTTATCACCTCTTCCCACACTCGCCTCCAGGATTTCTCCCGTGCATCCCCTATACTCTGGAACTCGCTACCCCAACATATCAGACTCTCACCTACAGTGGAATCCTCCAAAAGAAACCTGAAAACCCACCTCTTCAGACAAGCCTACGACCAGTGACACTGCTGCCTCTATACCGCCATGACCAGCTTCACCCTCGCCTACTGTCTCCTTCCCCCATACCATGTAGATTGTAAGCCCTCACGGGCAGGGCCCTCTATCCTTCTGTACCAGTCTGTAACTTGTCTCGTTCATGCTTAAGGCAATTGCCTGTATTATGTATGTGCACCGCTTATGATATGTACAGCGCTATGGAATGAATGGCGCTCTAAAAATAAATAATAATAATAATAATAATAACAATAATAATAATAATAGAAAGGGCAAATGTGCACAGAAATGCTACTCCCAAGATAAAATAGAAGCACATTCACACTTGAAGGATATACTACAAAATAAATAAAAATCACAGAAAAGAGATAAAAAAAACAAAGATAAAAACATCCTGCACGATATGATAAATCAAACAGGCTGCCTTGATTAGGTGGTACATATAGCTGTTTGGGCTCCTCCTCTCATTGGTTGCTAGATGCACATAGAGGTGACTAGGAGCAGCACACTATTTGCAGAGTCTGTGCATAGGACCTGCCTGACCTGAGACCACCTTGGCGGGGGTAGGTGGGCACAGATGTGTTTTGATCAAAATATATTAGCTAAGAGTCTCATATTTTATTATATCAGAATGAGGACTTAGTCTATATATAATGCTTGCATCTATTTTGTTATTGCATTATTATTATTTTTTTCTGTGATTTTTTTCATGCTGTTCTATAGACACAACTTTGATGCCCCCAAAACACTACAAGAACCCCAAAATCCTAAACATGATGAAACAGTTTATTAATTGCGAAAGTACAGGAGTTGTGTACTGGGTTGGCTGCACCACTGGAGCAATCAGTTCTATTAATATCAAAGCCAACTTTATCTAGACATATAGGGGGTCATTCTGTGTCAGACTGGGAGCCCTATGGCCCACCAGTGGAAGTGACTTTGGGGGCCCACCCTACAGTTGCATGCAAATATTGCTAGTTCCTTGTTAGGCCTTTATGACACAGCAATTTTACACAGAATTCCAGGACACATAACTTTTTAAATAGTAAAACCGCTATCATTACATGGATTTTTTGTTGCATGAACAGCGCAGTATAAATAACATTATTAAAAAGATTTGTATAGATTATTTCTAGAGATGAGCGAATCGAAGCTGACGGAGTCAAATTCGTTCTGGATTTCAGGAAAATGTTTATTCTGAACGAATGCGAATTTCCTCGCGCTTCATGTTAGCGGCGGCTACACGTGCACGTACATATGCACTATGCAGTGCTCTGCATAGGTGGTATGGTGAAGGACCACTCTGAACTGTGCATACAGAGGAGGCTGAGAACAAAGTTGATGACGAGGAGGCAAAGGAGGACATTGGCAATGGAATAACAGCATGAGAATGTGGAGGCAGCATTGCCATCACCTAGTCAAGTTGCTGGTGTGCCTGGTAATGAACCACATTTACCCAGTAGGCCATAAAGGACATATATTGTCCTTGACCGTAGTTACAGCTCTGCACTACCGTGAACTTTAGAAGACACTGACAGGCTCAAGGACTGCCCCAACTTCTGTTCAACATATCTGTGCAGGGCTGGTACAGCCTTTTTGGAGAAGTAATGACTGCTTGGGACTCTCCAGCTTGGCTCGGTGCAAGCCATCAGTTCTCTGAAAGGTGAAGATTCCACCACATGGAAAGAGAGAGACTGTAGTACCAGCAACTTGGCCAGGAGCACGTTGTATAAGGGCACACCTACTGTTGTTTCTTTGCAATCACCTTGGTGGTCTATTGCTGGCAAAACGAGTGATGAGGAGAAGGAACATCAGGACCAATAGACGATAGGAAGGAAACACAGCTCCCTTCTGCTGAGGTGGTGGAGCCTTAACTATTGTAAAAGGGATGCGGACAGTTGGGAGATGCGTCAGGCTGTATGCTTATGGTAACGCTCCATGTGGTGATGCAGGGCTGTGATGCCAACCTTGGCACACTGGCCGTGCTTCACCTTTTTCCCACAGATCCTACATACGGCCATGCTGACATCCTCCAGCAACTTAATTAAAAATTTCCATGCCAGCGAGTATGGCATTTTACCCCCAAAACTTCATGATTCAGTGCCTCCATGAAGCTGTGCACCGCTAATTGTTTCCAAGCAGGTAGGCTTCTGAGTAGCAGACTGTCTACCCTGGGCACATTTGGCTCCAAATCTCACACTGCTGTCATCCTGCTGGCTCAACGGCACACTGCCACCCTCACCCCCTGATGATGATGGTGATTAATACACTACTGTCTGATCCTCACTTATGTCCTTATCACTTATGTATTAGTCTCATGGCTGCGTCGTTGACCACTCACAACCTGTTTACACACCACTATCATTGTCACTACTTGCTAGCCTAGAGGAGGAAGCAGTGGACTTGTTCTCCAGATCTGGGCTGGGCAGTTTCTGACTGTCCTCAATAAGCTCTCCCTCACTGAAAAGTTGAGCAGAGCCGGAGGCATGCATTACTTGCCTGGCAGAAGGAGCAGCAAAGAAAAGAGGCAGGTTCAGGACAGGTGAGGGCACAGATTGTTCCTGGGCCATGCCTACTAAGTGTGGTATCAGAGGAACCCCCCACCTCCTAGCTGTATGTGTCTGATGTCAGTTGACATGATGTTGAAGACTGAGTCAACCATTCAAGGACAGGGGGATAGGTTGTCAAAACACGACTGCTGCTTGACAGGGAAAGCTTTGGCCTGTTGCTGTGGCTGCTGCTAACACCCCTCGTTTTTCTATTTCTACTTGTGCCTGCTACAGCAAAATTTTTGCCACTGCCTGTTCCTTTGAATGGCCTTGGCAACTGTATGTTGGACATACTGTACATTAACTGCATCTGTAACAGAAAATTTTTTTTGTTTATCTATTAAGTTGAAGAAGACAGGTTATTAACCCCATTTTGAGAATCGAGGCGTAATAGAATTGTTTATCTATTAAACAAGGTGAACACCTTAAAAACAGTAAAATTAAACAGGATTATTTACCCCAGTTTGAGAATCATGGCCTAATGAAATTGCTTATCTATTAAACAAGGTGGCCACCATTCAATTAGATAACTCTACACAAGTATTGATGCAAACTGTGCTGTCTCCTATGGATCCCTTCAGCTTCAGATTACAGTCCCTGAACTATAGCTGGCCTGTCCCCACAGTCTCCCTATGCTCTCCCTGCAGTTTATGAAAACTCTCCCTATGATCTCCCAACACTGTCCCTGCATTGTCCCTGCCCTCTCCGTACCCAATATCTTACAATTAAAGGCTTTCTTGAACACTGTCCCTAGTGTTTGTCACGTCTCTCCCTATTCTCAGCTCACAGTGAAATGGCAGAGACCACACAGGATAAGGCTTTAAAAGGGTTGTGACTTCACAGGGGCTGACTAGCTGCGCATTTGATGTCTGTACTGGATTATGAGTGATCTTGTGTTCCCGGGCGTCTTACTTTCACTTAGTAACACGTGTTGCCGCCATTTTAGGGAAAAAATTATTTGCTACCTCGAAGCGCAAGGAAATTCGGATTTGTTGTGAATTGAATTTTTCTTAAACTTGAGTTTGAATTCCACTTTGAATGCTTCGCTGCGTTCACACAAAAACTATCAACTCAGTAGGCACTTAAAGTCACAAAATTGACCTAAAAAAGCCTACTTTTTATAATACAGGGTTTGATAAATTGCCCCAGAAATCCTTTTCTTTCCCACCTAATTAATCCAGTGTGGAGAGAACCTAGTGCATCCTTATTGATTTGCCGTACCACAATGAAGTAGTCTCATGCATGGATTCAGGAATAGGGCTGTAGAGAACTGAGCCAATCCCACAGTGTGAAAATTGTTATAATACTTATTTTTTTTACATTTTAGAGGCGACAGCCCTTTTACAAGAGTCAGTCAAATAAAAATGTGCAGATGTTGAAGCAATGCATCTGAATTGAGCGAACCACTGTACATTTTTACCCAGAAGCATATGTATTGACATGGAATATTTCTGCTGCAGTCATGAAGATGTCTACTAAATACCCAGATGAACAAAGTATTTGATAATGTATAAAACCATAGTAGAAACATACCCAATGCTAGTTATTAATATTTAATTACATAGCTTCAAATATTCCAAAGTGAAGGTGAGTAATCTGAAGATGGATCACCCATGTATAACACAGAGGTCAGAAAATAGAAAAATACAATATTAGCAAAACCATAATAATGAATTTCTCTTTCTGAAATCCCATCTGTTCTAGCCGACTTGGGCATAGTTTTCAAGGTCTAAGAAATGACCCTAAGTGTTCATCCTCATTACAGCACATCAGACAATCGATTGCTCTTCCTCTCCCTTAATAACACTTCTCTTGGAGTGTTTTCCTTGCATAAATAGATGTCTTTGCTGGCCACTGACAGATGCAGAAGACCTTTTACACCAGGTGGCCACTGAGATAAAGGCGATATTGATGAAAGTCATTTATAAGTAAGTTGATTTATCCCCTTTTACTTGGGTAAACAAGACACAGTAAGATGATCACACAGTGAAGTGATTGCCCTTGATCACAAATGAAGGCACATCTTGATAAGCAGTTTAGATTTCAAGAAGACACCTGTCAGAGAATGTGCAATTCAGGACTGTCATATTAGCAGAGTATAACATAGTAATACAATATTATAATTATTAAGTGACTAATTAGAGTGATATAGTGATATATATAGTGATATAGAATATATTTAATATAATGGCAAGGTCCTTGTGGAAAGGTGTATGCTTGAAAAATCTAGTTTTAATATTCTTCTGTTGAACAAAGACCCCTATGACCTGGCATAGTATATTTTCTTTAAAAAAAAAACACGCGCACACACACAGGGCTGCCATCAGAAATTTTGGGGCCCCTTACACAGCTCAGGGCCTAGCCCCCACCCCCGCCCCTGTGGCGGATCCAGAGCCTAGTCTCGGGAAGGGCAATAGGAAATCATGGGGCCCCTGTGTCCTGCGGATGATCCCGCAAGACCCACCAGAGGTCACAGGTCTAGCTGGATAGCACGCCAAAGTGACTGAACTCATGCCCGCTCAGCCTGCGAGTACAGGATCAGATCAGCGACACAAGTCAGGGGCGGACTGAGAACCCTTTGGGCCCCCGGGCAAAATAAATCAAGGGCCCCCTTCCAGGCCCCACCCATATCCTACCTCCATCCCCCCGGTCACACCACAATCGTTATGCCTCCGATCCAATCACTACAGTAATACAGCCCGACATACCTCTTACATCCAGTGACGTCTTCGTTGATGTTCTCTGTCCTCGCCTTCTCCTTTCAGACCTTCAGACCAGACCACCATTTTGTCACCATTTTCCGTCTCTGCAGTTTGACAATAAAATAAAAAAATCTGTAACAAGTGCCTCTCTTTCCCCCATGTTCCAGCATCAAGTGCCAACCCCCCCATGTGCCAGTATCAAGTGCCAATGCACCTCCCATGTGCCAGTATCAAGGGCCTCCCCCAGTGCCAGTATCAAGTGCCAACCCCCCATTTGCCAGTATCAAGTGCCAATGCACCCACCATGTGCCAGTATTAAGTGCCTCCTGCTCCCCCCATGTTCCCACAAAACTGTAATTTAAACCAGGAGCCAATAGCCTTTAGCTATGCCATTGGAGCAAGACTAAAACATGGACACAGGAGCAGGACTGGATCATGGACACAGGAGCAGGACTGGATCATGGACACAGGAGCAGTATAAAGTGCTGTCCCCCAATCCCCCATGTGCGACTGTATTTAAAAAAAAAACTACACTCATACTTACCACCACTTCAGACTGCCTGCAGCATATCAGGGGAAGAGGGGAGGGAGAGGCCTCTCCCTTCTTTGTCCGGCCGCAGCACAGCCATCTCTATCGCTGTCCCGAGGACGGCGATACAGGTGACTATGGAGATGAACGCTTCCACAATGGAAGCGCTCATCTCCCTGTGACCTGCCCCCACGGGTCCATTCCCAGCAGAGCCAGCGCAAGGCCACAAAAAAAAAAGCTCAGGACCGTCCGGGCCCCCCACAGGGTCCAGGCTCCTTACTGGGGTACTGGCTGTACCCCCCTGATGGCGGCCCTGCACACACGTGGAAAAAAAACACTCTAACAGCCAGCTCTGTGAGGGTGGTGATTCCTGTTCTACATGTTATTTTTACCTTTTTTTGCAGTAGTTTGAAATTAAACCTTCAAGTTTTTGCCTAAGCTCTCCTTATTGCCTTATCCAGAACTTTTTTTCAGAGTGCAGAAATGCTTACTGTGCTTTGTTCATTTTATCCATTGCTAATACGTCTACTTGTCTCATCAGCATGGGCGAAACTACCAGGGTAGCAGGCATCTTCATTCAGACATACAATATGTACAGTTAGTGATGTATATGGACAATGGAAGAGTTTCTTGTCTTTTGTATTATATCTGTCATGGACGGATTGAAAACCTAAAGTGGCCCGGAAAAAAAAAAAAAGTGGTCCCATGTTGTAGACAGGTCCAAATTGACAGAAGCCAGGTTAACACAAGTAGGCAGGGATAACAGAAGTAGGCAAGTCCAGCGATACCATAGAGCAGCACAAAATACCATCCAAGCAGAAACAAATACCACAGTGTAGCACAAATTACTGCCACCCTCGCCACAGTGTTCAACTGTATCACTGTCCTGTGAGAGCAGTGCAGTTGAATTCAGGAGAGTGCCTGCTGGCCCAGTCCATAAGTATCTGATGCTCCTAGCATTAAATAATACCGAGAGCATCAGATCATTATGTACCCAACCAGCGGCCATGAGAAGTGATGGTCCCCTGGCCATTTGTCCACCAGAAAATTTCCCTACAGAGTCTATGGTCAGTCCACCCCTGGTGTGCTGTTACATCACTGATTTATTTATGTACATTTCCATGCATATTATCCTGTTATTATATTACTGTGTGCCCTATTACTGTAGTGTGACATTACCATGCACATTATGCCTGTGCTGTAACTTTACTGTGCACATTGTCCCACTTTTGTGAGATCACTGTGTGCATTATCCTTGTGCATTGGGGAAACCAACATATTTAGAAGCTTCTTATGTCCTGAACTTGCCACTAAAATATTCCATGGTGGAGTAATAATAATAAAGGCCATGCTGTATAGCCCTTCTTCTTCATGGTCGCACGGCACTTTTAAACATGGGCTGTTGTTGGTATGGGGTTTGGCTGGCTAGGTGGGGGACAATATGCATATTATTGCTGTTCTGGCCTGCAATCTCCTGCAGGTTATTTGACAGTAAACATAGCATATTAATCAGCTCTGACATACCCACTTCCCAAAACCAGCTCTCTCCTGCCCTACAGGTGGGAGCCTTTCTTCTGCCATCTGCTGTTCCTCCTTTTTCACACCATCTAATATCAATAAGAATATGTCATCAGGAACATCTATCTCCTGCTTTCTCTGCTCCTGGCTGAATTTTCTAGGACATGAAGACTTTGAAGGATGATTTGGAACAAGTAAAGCCAGCAAAAGAAGAGGATGGTCATTGTTAAGACCCTGCCCCACTAAGGCGTGCAGACTGGATGGTATTGGTAGGCACGCTGGCAGTGGAATAATAAAGGCTTCCATCTTATTGGTATTGAATTGCATATATTAGTTTAGGGCTGATGTAGGGATAAGTAAATGTAGGAATAAATGAATGAAACTGATGCAGAATAAGTCTCCATGCACTGTCCCTGCAGTCTCCCTGCACTCACCCTTTCCAATATTTATCTATTGTTTTCAGCAACACTGTTCCTAGCGAATGACTGATTGCCATGTCTCTTCCTATGTTCAGCTCACAGGACAATGGCAGATACTGCATGGGATGAGGGTTTTATAGGGCTGTGACATCAAAGGGGATGGCTATCTGTGGATTGGCAGACTGCATGGCATTATGGGTGATCTTGCATTCTCTGGCTTCTTTCTTTCACTTTGTAACACGTGTAGCTGACATTTTAGAAAAACCTGATTTGTTACAATGAAGCGTGAGGAAATTCAGATTAGTTGTGAATAGAAGTTTTCCTAAACTTCAGACTGAATTCTGCTTTGAATACTTCGCTCAACACTTTTGAATACAAAGAGGAAGCCAAGTATCAGTGAGCAAATGCGTCTTAAAGTGGCAACTGACATGTACAAAAGTCATGTCTGAAATATTAGCCTATGCTAGGTCTTGTGACTAAAGTTCTACTTAAAAGGTTTCTGTCACCAGATTCGGGCATCATAAGCTGTCTGACATTAGCTATGTGCCAATGTCAGACCATTCTAATAATGTTAATCATATGCCCGTCTGACCTTTTATAAGGCTAAAAAACATCTTTATATTATATGCAAATTAGCCTCTAGGAGCAGGGAGGGCGTTGCCCCTGCTCCTAGAGGCTCCGTGTTCCCATCTGTGGCCACACCCCTCTTCTTGTGATTGACAGTGCCGGTCAGCTCAGCTCTCCTGCCTCCAGCCGAAATCCTGTGCCTGCGTCGTCCACTTGTATATTCGGTGCAGGCGCAGTGAGCTAAGGACGCTGGTGCCTGCTGTCCTCAGCTCACTGCGCCTGCACTGAATACACAAGTGGACGGCGCAGGCACGGGAATTCGGCAGCAGGCAGGAGAGCTCAGCTGCCAGGCACTGTCAATCAAAAGAAGAGAGGCGTGGCCACAGGTGGGAACACGGAGCCTCTAGGAGCAGGGGCAACGCGCTCCCTGCTCCTAGAGGCTAATTTGCATATAATATAAAGACGTTTTTTAGCCTTATAAAAGATCAGAGGGGCATATGATTAACATTATTAGGATGGTCTGACATTGGCACATAGCTAATGTCAGACAGCTTATGATGCCCAAATCTGGTGACAGAAACCCTTTAAAGGAAAACGGGGCACTACCTGCTTTAACATACACGTCAATAATCCTCTTTCTGTTTCAATATATTTTTTTAGTGAATAGCAAAGCAATATATCAACCTTAGTGAAATGCAGGATCCCGTTGATGGTACTGAAGCGGTATTCTTATAACCACACATTTTAACCTCATAAGTGATTTACGGCAAGAAGTAGCAATAATGACAAACATTAAATGATATTGTTTCACAAAGCAAATAATGATTTACAACTTTTAATATTGCCTTGTAATACATTTGTGAGGCTCTGTTAATAGCCCGGGATAAGCCCTTAACCATCATTTTGCAGAACACAGCAACCATTAAAACAGTCAGTAGAAGCAAATGAAAGTACAGCCACTACAAATGATGAGCGCATTTTATTTTTAAATAATGAAGATGACATTTTAAGTAAACATTAAAATGAATAGTTTGAGTAATAATTGGGAAGAAATACTCATATTGGCTATGCTATTCACCATAACAACCTCTTTAAAGCTTTAAAGGGTTTGAATATGGAGTTTGATATTCAAAGTAATGACCATCTATATTTGGATGCAGATAGTAATTAGTAAACACGAGAGACTTCATTTGTGCCCAAACAGCACCTAATAGTATTTTATTGCACCTTCCATGTTTCGTTAGTTTTAGAGTTGTACCAATTAACATGTATGTAAAACAATCTTCATTATACGGCAAACTAAATGCATGACAATACAAGGTATACAGGGAAGGTGGGTACAATTAAAATCTGTACAGTATATACTATACAGTATGACCATCCACAACTGAACGTATGGTTATGCTTTAGGAGTACACTAACCCTCAGTTCACACTTGCGCGTTTTACAGCGCGTTCGAACGCACTGTAAAACGCATAACCGATGCAAACCAATGCTTCCCTATGGGACTGGTTCACATTTTCGCGTTTTACAGCGCGTTCGAACGCGCTGAAAAACGCCCGACACATAAACAAGTTCTTGAGCTTTTTTTGGGCGTTTGTCGCGCGTTTTGGCCCATAGACTTCAATGGTAACGCGCAACGCTTGTAATTTGCGTGTTTTTGACACTGAAAACGCGCGTTCGAACGCCCGTTTTGGATTTTGCAACATGCTGGAAAAGGCCCAACACCAGGTGCAAAGCACAGTTTGGAGAGAATGCAGCATGGAGGAGTCTGTGTGTGACACCGAGACCCTGATCAGGCTGGTGCAGGGCAAACGCTGCCTGTATGATACGCAGGATGGCAAGTACAAAAATAGGAGGAGCAGGCAGCAGGCCTGGGAGGATATCGCAAAAAGCATCTGGCCAGATTGGACAACTTTCAGCAAGACAGTGAAACAGGGAAAAGGTATTTCCATGTGTGTTCTAATGTGAAAAGTAAACTCCTTGTGTGCAGTGGTGTACCAACTATATGTAATTGCCCTGGCCAGCTCTACCTGCAGCCCTCCAGCTGTTGTCAAACGCCACCTCCACAAATGCTGGGCTGTATTTTACTTGCTGGAGCGTGTGCAGGCATGCATGGAGTTGGATTTTAGCAACAGCTAGAGGGACGCAGCATCACCATCCCTCTTCTTGTATATGGGCACTCAGTAGCCTTAGTTTACAAAGAATGATGTGCACATTACATGTTGTATAGTGTCCCCTCACCCCTTTAGTTTTTGCACCACACCTATCCTGTGCATAGTCCATGTTGCTATGTGTCACGGGGTTTTTGGTTCATTATGCCTGTAATCTACACAATCTTTGGAGGCTTTTAATGTGCATTTCCTCCTCCTATGGGATGAGCCCCTTCTAGTGTGTTCTGTATTTCCGTTTTTAGGGGGCTAGTATTTTGTGGGTCTGTACTGTCCTGGTTCACCCTCCCCCACATTCTGGTACAATGCAATGGCCCAGTATGTTCAATTTGCAGTGGTTCCACTGTCTTGTGCCAGACTGCGCTCTTTTAATCCGCAAATGTAGTGGCATTTTGAAATGTAGGCCTAATTTTGGGTTGAGGGATTTGAATCCTAAGTTGTTATTGATATTGTGTACTTTTTCAAATTAGACTGCTTGTGGGCTATGGGTGGCTTGGCATATTTTAGGTGCTTCTGTTTCTAACGTGCCAGTATTGGGCACCTTGATGGGATCCGTTATTTCACCCACATTGGCTTATATTCTACTGGCCGAGTATTGGGCACTTAAATGGGACACATTATTTCGCCTACATTTTTAACCAGCGTTAATGGGCGACTATTGATGGCCACTATAGGGGCATCCACAAGGGGCATTATATAGGTGAAAAAACAGAAATGCACAAATTATCTTTTCAAATTTTGTAATTTAGGCATAGTAATAAACAACCAAAATGGAAAATAAAATAATATTGAAACACTCTTTTCAGCAGAAAAATATAGATTAACATAAACTTAGATGGCTTCCAATTGCCAGGGTAACGCCCCATGTGGTGACAAAAAATATGCGGTGAAGTGGTCCCGGACAGCCGCACCGTGTCTGGTCCCACGAACACCGCTCGGATTAGGACTATCCAAGGAATGGCTGAGGGAATCTTCAAAATTAAAGCCATCCCATACACGTACAAAATTATGCAGAGCACATGCTGCCTTCATGGCCGAGATGGCGGTCTCCAATTTTAAATGAATTGGAGAATGGAGAAAGCACCATTTGTTTGCTAATATGCCGAAGGCGCACTCCACCACCCTGCGTGCCCTTGTCAGCCGGTAATTAAATACCCGCCTGGCAATGGAGAGTCCCTGGCTGGAGTACGGCCTCATCAGATGCTCCCCCAGCGCAAAGGCCTCGTCCCCCAAGAAAAACAAAGGGCATAGCCGGATAAGTGGTCCCAGGCAGTGTGGTGTTCCCCGGGAGGTCCAGCTCATTATTATTGAGCATTTGCCCAAAGGCAGAATGCCCAAAAACAGCTGAGTCTGAGCTGCTGCCGTAGGACCCCACGTCAATGTACCTGAAGCAATAGTTTGCATCACACACCGCAAAAAGAACAAATGAAAAATATTTCTTAGAAGTAAAAAAATTGACTCCCGCTCCTGATGGGCTTCTTAACGCGGATGTGCTTGCCATCTATTGCTCCGACACAGTTCGGGAAATTGCAGGATTGAAAAAAATGATCCGCAATTTGCAGCCAGTCCTCCTTCTGTGGTTGGGCCATCACAGCAGGATGAAGGACGTCCCAAATTGCCACGCAGGTTTCCCAGGCGACCATACTGGCTGTGGACTTCCCGATGAGAAAGGCGAAGTGTAGACTGGCCAATGACTGTCCGGTAGCTAAATACCTGAAACAAATGTAAGAAAATAAAGAGACATTAACAGAGGTTTTTTTTTTTCTTTTTTCATAGTCAACACTATCAAAGGCAAATGGAAAAGCCTGAAAGACGCATTTATCCGCCAAAGGCGCAAAGAAAGGGAGCAGAGGAGCAGATCATCCCCAAGCGCACGCTCCAGTTACGTGCATGCCCAACAGATGTAATTTTTGATACCGTGCACGGAAATGCGGAGGTGAGTCAAGGGCATACACATTGAAGAGAGGATGTGGTATGACATGACATACATTCAATTTTATATGGGGAACATACTTACCTATATTTTCCACTTGACAGCACCGATAGTAGCTGGGAACCCAGCCAGGCGCAAGATGACGATGAAGAGGACGAGGGCACAACCATGGACAGTGAGCCCGGACCATCTATAGGGCAATGAGTCCTCCAGGCCCCCCACCCACTCCGAGTTTCGTGAGCCCCACGCAGACTGTCCCAGCCGTCCCAGAGGCAAGTCGGCAGCCCCGACATAAAAGGAGGAGAACGGAGAGGCATGAGGACAGGCTAAGAGGCTGCCTGGATGCCCTGGCACATCCTGTGCCAAAACTTACAAGTGATGCCCATTTTCTCCTCAGTCTAGAGGAGAAAATTCTACATGTGCCCAGAAATCTGGTCACACAAGTAAGGGATGAGTTGTCTAAGACCATTAATAAATATTGCATCCCTTATGAGATCCCAACGTCTATCAGTGCCCCACAGCAGGCCCCACAGCAGGCCCCACTGCAGCCAGCACTGCAGGCCCTACTGCAGGCCCCACAGCAGGCCCCACTGCAGGCTCCACTGCAGCCAGCACAGCAGGCCCCACTGCAGGCCCCACAGCAGGCAGCACAATATGGGCAACAATATGGTCCACAATATGGCCCACAATATCGCCCCCGATATGGGCCACAATATGGCCCACAATATGGGCCACTACATCCCCAACATGCACAACAACACCCTCACACATACCCAGCACACACATACACACAAAGTAACATACAACACCCTCCTGACACATGGCAGACACAACACACATCATACCCATATCCCTCTACAAGCACGGGCCCAAGAACCTCCACCACCACCACCACTGAAATGCCACCCGCCAATCAGTCTCGCGGAGCCAGAGAGACACGGCGGGATCCCGAGGCGGAGTTTTCAGGGCCGCAATATGAAACCCTTTGAAAATTATAAGAGGGAAATTCTCAGGCTCAAGGGTTTTGGAGCCAAAAAGGTCACATATATAGGAAAAGTTTCCTAAGATTTTTATGTTGTTTTAAAAAAAATTGCTCCTTTGTTTGTTAAACAGAGTTAACACATTTTAGTTGGAAATGTACGATGTTATTACATTCACCAAAGATAAAAAATTTGAAGCAAATATTTGGACTATTTTTTGAAAGTGAAGGGTAAAACATGGCCAAATGTGGATACATGATGCATGTATGGGATATCTATGCCACACGTTGACAACATACACATCACATACCCCCCGCACAAACACTCATACGTCACAAACAACAAGAGAAACACGGAGAAACTCAGATCCTGGCACAACACACTGCAAATGGTTTAAATGGCCACAATAATAAATGACCAGTCTTTCCACTGGTGGGTGGCAGTCCCGCATGAAGGTGTCCTGACGCTGCAAATGAGGGGACAACAGCACCAGGAGCTCGTCAAAGCTGGGAAACAATAAAATGTTCATGGTTAACAATACAAAAAGCACAAAACACTTAGCTTAACCATTGAAAAAACATTGCAACAACGTATACGTACTAACCTGTGGATGGACATCCTGGTGTAGTCAAAAAACTTGTCCTCATGGGCATGGAGGTTCGCATACAGTGCCCAGAACTGGCCCCTCTCCTGTCTATTGGCAATGACAGGATGGACCCAGAAGTGTCGCCCGCTGTCCCGCCTTCTCCTCAAGCGTTCCAGGTCGATAGCTGCAACAAGTGCCGCAACACGTCGCCATCTATAGCATTCCATGACTCCAAACCACACACTCTACCAACACACATGGCGTTTACTATTGCCAAAAACGCGCATAAAAACGCGTGTAAAACGCGCGACAAATACGCGCGTAAAGTGCGCATCTCAGAAACGCTCAGGTCTAAATCCCAGGGTAATGGTTTCCATTTTACACTTTAAAGAATGGTGAAACCACTGGGGTAGTAATGTTAATCTGGTTAAACGAGCTCTGCACTTAAAGGGAATGTGTCATCAGAAAATGACCTATATTTTAAATACCATTTTTATGTTTAACATATTTTTAAAGAATTTTTGGTGATTTTTAATTTTCCATGTCAATATCAATATTTACAAAATAAAAATAATAAAATCCTGCAGTTTTCACATTGGCCACTAAGACTAATAATCGGCGCTGCTTCTTGGTCTGTACAGATCACTTTACTGCAGTTCCCTGCTTATCTATACACAGAGGTGATATCATTACAGGTAGTTTTAGAATGAAAGACCATTCACAGTAGGTGATTGTGAGAACTTCTCTATTCTTTCCTTGTACAATGACCTCTGCACAGGTCACAGAGCATCCCTAGAAAATTATCCCATAGAAGTCAACGAGGTCACCTCCTGACCATTGTGTCTATGGACCATGTGGCTGCTGTCAGGCAATTATTCTAATGCTTTCTAAATGCTGTTAAGAAGAGCTCAGGCAAGATGGCCGCCCCCATAATCATGTTCAGTCACCAGAATAAAATAAATCAGAAAAAGAAAAGGAATTAGAAAAAATGTGTTATTATATGGTTTTAACTGGCAGAAAAAAATGTCCTTTAACATGCTAAAGATAGGGGGTAGATAAGTGGCTCACTGAGACTTGTTTGCACATTGGCTAACATACACCTGATGTTGTCCCTGGCACTTAGTACCAAAAATTGTACTTAGAAGGTAGCTACAGGATGTCCAAATTTGCCTATTTACTACTCCCACCAAATATAGCACAGGGCACAACATATATCAACCACTTCCTGACCGCCCATTGACTATAAACGTCCTGGGCGGTCGGGTTTATCTCTGAAGTGACATTCTGGAATGTCCTTTTAGAAATGGCAGCTGCACGCTAATCATGCAGCTGCCGAGTGGGGGGCCCGCTGTCAGTGATAGCAGGGCACCCCAGAAAGAAGACAGGGACCGTTTCTGGGTGTCCCTGCCTTTTTGATCGCTGTATACACAGCGCTCAATGAGCGCTGTGTATACAGCTGAGGAAGTGATATGCCTCTTTCTGTCCAAGCCCAATGGTCATGTGATGGCCGGGGGAGTGCAGGAGCTGTTGGGTCTTGCATAGACCACGATCAGCCCTGCACTGAGGCAGTACAGCACAGTAGAGTGCTGTGCAGCCTTTCTGGGGGGTGTATTTCCCCTTTAACTGGGGCTACTATGTCAGCCCCAGTTACAGGAGAAATCAATAGTTTAAAAAAAAAAAGAAGTTAAATGTCCCCCAGAGATTTTGTATAACCTTATGGGGGACACAAAGTGTAAAAAAACAAAACAAATTCCCCCCAAATCGATTATTAAAAAAAAGCTAAAAATAGAATGTATGTACCCCAAAATGGTAGCAATAAAAACGTCACCTCATCTAGCAAAAAAGGAGCCCGCACACAAGATCGATCATCGCCCCCAAAAATATGGCTCTGTAAAAATTGCAACACAAAAACATAATTTTTTTCCTCGCCGCATCCGTAACAATTCGCTCTTCAAAAATATCACATGATCTACTCCATCAAGTGAACGGTGTAAAAAAAAACTTATAAAAATGATGCCAAAACTGATTTTTTTTAGTCACCTTACCTCCCAAAAAACATATCAATTAATAAAAAGGTTGCATGTACCACAAAATGTTATCATTAAAAACATCACCTCGTTCCACAAAAAACAAGCCCTCACCTAAGACTATATCCAGAAAAATGAAAAAATATGGCTCTAATAAAATGGCAACACAAAAACATAATTTTTTTTCTAAGAATGTTTTTATTGTGTAAAACGTAAAAAAAAAAAAAAATATATATATATATACATATTTGGTATTGTTGCATCTGTAGCGACTGGATCTATAAAAATATCACATGATTTACCCCATCAAGTGAACGTAGTAAAAAACAATAAATAGAAAAATGACACCAGCAGCTTTTTTTTTGTGACTTCACCTCCCAAAAAATGAGATAAAAAGCAACCAGAGAGCCAAATGTACCGCAAAATGGTGCCAATAAAAACTACAGGTTGTCCTGCACAAAATAAGCCCTCATTCAACAAAAAATATCGATCTTAAAAACCATGACAGAAAATTCCATGTTAGAAAATCCAGATGCCTCTCCTTTCCTTCTGAGCCCTGGCGTATCCCCAAATAACAGTTTACGACCACAATTGGTGTGTTACTGTATTCAGGAGAAAATGGGTAGCAAATTGTGGGGGTATATTCTCCTGTTATTTTTTGTGAAACAGAAAGTTTCGGCGTAAAGCACCATTTTTTTGTAAATATATATATATATATATATATATATATATATATATACACATTTTCACACCCAAGTATTAAAAATTCTATTAACCACCTATTGAGTGAAGTGCTCGCTACACCCATTGGGTGGTGTAGTTAACAAAATGGGGTTACTTTTTGGGGGTTTTCACTGTGGGGGCTATTTTGCTTTAATTCCTATACAGGGAGTGCAGAATTATTAGGCAAGTTGTATTTTTGAGGATTAATTTTATTATTGAACAACAACCATGTTCTCAATGAATCCAAAAAACGCATTAATATCAAAGCTGAATATTTTTGGAAGTAGTTTTTAGTTTGTTTTTAGTTTAAGCTATTTTAGGGGGATATCTGTGTGTGCAGGTGACTATTACTGTGCATAATTATTAGGCAACTTAACAAAAAACAAATATATACCCATTTCAATTATTTATTTTTACCAGTGAAACCAATATAACATCTCAACATTCACAAATATACATTTCTGACATTCAAAAACAAAACAAAAACAAATCAGTGACCAATATAGCCATCTTTCTTTGCAAGGACACTCAAAAGCCTGCCATCCATGGATTCTGTCAGTGTTTTGATCTGTTCACCATCAACATTGTGTGCAGCAGCAACCACAGCCTCACAGACACTGTTCAGAGAAGTGTACTGTTTTCCCTCCTTGTAAATCTCACATTTGATGATGGACCACAGGTTCTCAATGGGGTTCAGATCAGGTGAACAAGGAGGCCATGTCATTAGATTTTCTTCTTTTATACCCTTTCTTGCCAGCCATGCTGTGGAGTACTTGGACACGTGTGATGGAGCATTGTCCGGCATGAAAATCATGTTTTTCTTGAAGGATGCAGACTTCTTCCAGTACCACTGCTTGAAGAAGGTGTCTTCCAGAAACTGGCAGTAGGACTGGGAGTTGAGCTTGACTCCATCCTCAACCCGAAAAGGCCCCACAAGCTCATCTTAGATGATACCAGCCCAAACCAGTACTCCACCTCCACCTTGCTGGCGTCTGAGTCGGACTGGAGCTCTCTGCCCTTTACCAATCCAGCCACGGGCCCATCCATCTGGCCCATCAAGACTCACTCTCATTTCATCAGTCCATAAAACCTTAGAAAAATCAGTCTTGAGATATTTCTTGGCCCAGTCTTGACGTTTCAGCTTGTGTGTCTTGTTCAGTGGTGATCGTCTTTCAGCCTTTCTTACCTTGGCCATGTCTCTGAGTATTGCACACCTTGTGCTTTTGGGCACTCCAGTGATGTTGCAGCTCTGAAATATGGCCAAACTGGTGGCAAGTGGCATCTTGGCAGCTGCACGCTTGACTTTTCTCAGTTCATGGGCAGTTATTTTGCACCTTGGTTTTTCCACACGCTCCTTGCGACCCTGTTGACTATTTTGAATGAAACGCTGGATTGTTCGATGATCACGCTTCAGAAGCTTTGCAATTTTAAGAGTGCTGCATCCCTCTGCAAGATAACTCACTATTTTTGACTTTTCTGAGCCTGTCAAGTCCTTCTTTTGACCCATTTTGCCAAAGGAAAGGAAGTTGCCTAATAATTATGCACACCTGATATAGGATGTTGATGTCATTAGACCACACCCCTTCTCATTACAGAGATGCACATCACCTAATATGCTTAATTGGTAGTAGGCTTTCCAGCCTATACAGCTTGGAGTAAGACAACATGCATAAAGAGGATGATGTGGTCAAAATACTCATTTGCTTAATAATTCTGCACTCCCTGTAGAATACCTAAAGGGTTAACATAATTTCCAAAACCAGTTTTGAATAGTTTGAGGGGTGTCATTTCTAAAATGCGGTCATTAATGGGTTGGTTCTATTATGTAAGCCCCATAAAGTGACTTCAGAACTGAACTGGTCCTTTAAAAAAGCAGACTTTGGAAATTTTCTTAAAAATTTCAAAAATTGCTTCTAAAATTTTAAACCTTCTAACGTCCTAAAAAAATTCATTTACATTACCAAAATTATGCCAACATAAAGTAGACATATGGGTAATGTTAATTAATGAATATTTTATGAGTTATCACTATCTGTCTTAAAAGCAGAGACATTCAAATTTAGAAAACTTAAAAAAATGTAGATTTTTTTTATAAATAAAGGTAAAATATATTGACTCAAATTTACCATCAACATGAAGTACAATGTGTCACGAGAAAACTATTTCTGAATGGCTTGGAAGTAAAAGCGTTTCAAAGTTGTTACCACATATACTGTGACACATGTCAGATTTGCTAAATTAGGCCTGGTCAGGAAGGGGGTAAATGGCCTGGTCTGGTAGTTGTTAAAGGGTATCTGTCAGCAGATTTGTAGCTATGAAACTGGCTGACCTGTTACATCTGCACTTGGCATCTGAAGGCATCTATGTTGGTCCCATGTTCATATGTGCCCGCATTGCTAATAAAAAAGATGTTTAAATATATGCGAATGGCATAGCATTTCTACAGCATGGATCCGCAAAAAAGGATGACAAACGGATATGTGTTCCGTATGCATTCCTTTTTTTATACGGACCCATTGACTTGAATGGAGCTACTGAATGTGATTTGCGGACAATAATAAGACCTGACTGAAAATGTTGCGTAACGGAAAAACTGAAATTTTTGTGGACCCATTGAAATGAATGGTTCCATATATGGACCATATACGGAACGCAAAAAACGGCCCGTATACGGAAAGCAAAAAACGTTCGTGTGAACGAGCCCTAAATGTGATCATGCCTTTCTGGCCCTGTCAAAATACAGAGGAGGCAGCAGATGCAGAAAGAGCTGAGTCTCTAGGAGTTATGACAATGGGAGGATGGGGGGTGGGGAGAAGGGTTGCTCTTTGGGGCTCATTAGCATATATGAAAACTCTATTTTTCTCAGCACTGCCAGCACATATGAACATGGGACCAACACTGATGCCTTCAGCTGCCAAGCGTACATGTAACAAGTCAGTCAGGTACAAATCTGCTGTCAGATGCCCTTTTAATAAAATATGTATCCTACTCTATTAGATCATGATTAGAAATAGAAGAACAAGGTGAATAAAAATGGTAAAGATCAGTAAATGGATGTATGAACCCATTTACTATGCCAATAAGTTTTCCCACAGAAATAATGTAATAGCAAAAAAATACATGCAGAGATACAGACCAATTAGACCTCCAGGGCCCAACGCAAGTTTCGCAATTAGCTTCTTCTGGGGACTGCTATGTCCCAGTGTTTCCAAACCAGACGCTAAGGAGCTACATGTGCTTCTCAAGTCCACAGCGTACTGCTTGCCTGCATATATCAAGGGGAGAAACATAACTGGATCGCACATCCTCAATGCTTTGCTTAGATCTAATTAAGCTCACTATCTCAGCGTAATATTAAAGTGTACAGCCCACTATACTGCATGCCGTACAAGAGGCATTAGTGTACATATTCATCAAAAGGCATAAGCCCACTCACTACGCCAAGGTTGCCTCTTTGAGACCTACTACAAAAAAGGCGCTGCACAGTGCGGTGACAAATCGGCACTGCCCTAGTGGACGTCAGGACCCAGGAGTTAAACAGCAACCCTGCCGTCTGACAATGCCACCCATGGCACTGAGTCCCACCGACCCACCATCACAGTGCCACAAAAACAAAGACCACCATGCAGTACTGCACCATGTGAACAGTTGTCTAAAACAACATCTCCATTGCTATCAGGAACTGCAGGTCAATTACCACTTATATGCAGACTTGCGAAATTAAAATGATCTGTGCCGAATGGGAGGCGTGCTGATACCAGTAATAAAGAAGAAAGATTAGACATGCTTCCCTGCTGTTGTCAACTGCAGATAAAGTTATGCACCTTAGTTAACAGTGATATCACTTAGAATTAAACACAATAAATAATATTTTGTGCCTCTACAAGTAGTTGTAAATTGCTTATACATGTATTATATTTTGACAATCTTTTTTTTAAACTGGGCTGTGGGGCAAATTTGCTATGTGATTTTGCCTAGAACTTGTAAAATTTGGTGCATTTCTGGCGCATTATGTATCATCTTGTTTTAGACCTATTTATGCAGATCACCAAAAATAATAATAATCTACTGTGCCTACCTTGCCTGTTTCAGCTGTTAGTGAAAAGGGGGTTTCTTAAGAAGTAACATGAGCAAGAATTTAAGCTAATAAGGAGCTAATAGTTGGTATAAAGTTAGACCAAAGTGTACAGTCGTTCACCAAATTTTATTGAGGAACTGTGATAAATTGGTGCATCTTCAGCCTAAGTTAATAGGACATGATTAATGGTAGCACAGCCTTAGGCCTCATGGACACAAAATCCGGATCCGTTTTTTGAAGACCGCAAAATACATATGGTCATGTGCTTGAGCCCTTAATGGGCTTTGTGTTTTATTTCTGCTGTGACTAATTTTTATTTTTATGGATAAATTTATCAATAATTGCAATGGTGAGTAATCTGAACCAAAAAACTACCTGATTTAGGGATCAGGGAGATTCCCAACTTCTTAGCACTCATTTATGGTATCCTTTAACCCCTTCCTGACATATGACTTAACAGTACGTCATAGAAACACAAAAGGGGGTCAGTCAGCACTCCCTGTATGCAGGTGCACGTAGCTATGGCAATTATACACACAAACAAAAAAATGCAACAGCACTCTGCAACCAGAGCTCTGCCCAAGATAGAAGCTATAAGAGGACATTAGTGTACTAATCCACCATATCGCATGCAAAATAGTGGAGACATTAATTTACATTTTGATCAAAAGGTAGTAAGCCCACTCACCCCGTCACGGTTGTCTCTTAGAGTGGGTACTAACACTAAATCTGACCTGTAATGGGCCATGACAGCCACATAAAATCCTCCTAACGCTAAATCTTACCTGATATGGGCCACGACAGCCACATAAAATCCAGGGAGTGTGGGCCAGCATGCATGCTGGGGCAAACCACACTTATTAACCCCTTCTGGTGCTGTAACAGCCTCCATTAGATCCAGGGATGCAGGTACCAACATGCATGCTGAGCCCACTATGCACTCCTCCTGGAGGCAGATGGTTACTAGCAGGTAATGTGAGTACACATTCAGCTTTATACTCACTCTGATTAAAACCAGCATCTAGGGCAGAAAAACTAGTCAGGTGTGCACGACTGAAGTGGAGGCTGCCACACCTCCAACACATACTAAACAGAAACACAAAAGGGGGTCAGTCAGCACTCCCTGTATGCAGGTGCACGTAGCTATGGCAATTATACACACAAACAAAAAAATGCAACAGCACTCTGCAACCAGAGCTCTGCCCAAGATAGAAGCAATAAGAGGACTTGCCGCATTTTGACATACTATTACGTCATGGTGATCGGGCTGGCACTAGAGCGGTGTGCACCTGATCACTGCAGGGACCCAGCAGTCCCTGATAGTTGGGCCCCTGCTGTATCCACTGGCATTGCTGTAAAAGCAGATGCTGGCGGATTAACCCCTTCTATGCCGCGGTCCGCGCTGACCGCGGCATAGGAGGCATTTGTGGCGGGTGAGGGAGCCCATCGGGTCCCTCGCTGCTGTGGCGGGAACCCGAGGGGGACAAAGCAGCCTGATGCCGTCCACAGGCTGCCAAATGCCTTGCACGGCATCACGATCTGCCTAAGTCTCCTAGGCAACCTGTTAATGTATTACTCTGTGTAAAACACTAACAGGAAATGCATTAGAATGCAGATGTATTGTAATGCATTGCGGAGGTGATCAGACCCTCAAAAGTTTAAGTCCCAGAGTGGGACAGAAATAAAGTTTTCCAAAAAAAAAAAGTGTTTTTATTAAAAAAAAAGAAAGAATAAAGTTTCAAGTAAAAAAGAAAAAAATTCCATTTCCCTGATTTTATAATAAAAAATATATTAGGTATCACCACATCCATAAGGACCAGCTCTATAAATATATCACATGATCCAGGCAGTCCAATAAACACTATAAAAAAATAAAAATAAAAACTGTGCTAAAAAAAAACATTTTTGTCACCTTACATCACAAAAATTGCAACACCAAGCGATCAAAAATGCGTATGCCCCCAAATAGTATCAATCAAACCGTCACCTCATCCTGCAAAAAATGAAACCCTACCTAAGACAATCAAAAATTTAAAAAACTATGGCTCTCAGACAATGGAGACACTAAAATATGATTTTTTTTTTGCTTCAAAACTGCTATTATTGTGTTAAAGTGAAATAAATAAATAAAAAGTTGGACATGTTAGGTAATGTTGTGTCAGTAACGATCATGACCTAACCCCTCAGGTGAACACCGTGAAAAAAAAAAATGCTAAAATCACCAATTTTTTTGGTCACCTTGCCCAATAAAGTGTGATAATGAATGATCAAAAAATCATATGTACCCAAAAATGGTACCAATAAAAACGCCAACTCTTCCAGAAAAAAATTTGCCCCTGCACAAGACAATCGGCAGAAAAATAAAAAAGTAAAGCATTCAGAAAATGGAGACACAAATATATATATTTTTTTTTCAAAAATGCTTTATTATGTAAGCTGAAACAAACAAAGAAAGTAGACATATTTGATATCATTGCATCCGTAACAACCTGCTCTTTAAAAATAGCACCTGATCTACCCTGTCAGATGAATGTTGCAAAAAATAAAAAATAAAAACGATGCCAAATTTTTTTGGTTACCTTGCCTCACAAAAAAATGTAAATGTGATAGAGCAATTAAAATTCATATGTACACCCACTTTTAGGGTGTTTTTACTGTAAAGGTGCATCAGGGGGGCTTAAAATGGGACATGGCATCTAAAAACCAGTCCAGAAAAATCTGCCTTCCAAAAACCATATGGCGCTCCTTTTCTTCTACGCCCTGCCGTGTGCCCTTACATCAGTTTACGACCACATGTGGGGTGTTTCTGTAAAACGCAGAATAAGGTTATTACATATTAAGTTTTGTTTGGCTGTTACCCTCGATGTGTTAAAGAAAACATTGGATTAAAATTGAAAATCTGCCAAAAAAGTGAACTTTAGAAATTTCTCCATTTTCCTTTAATTCTTGTAGTAAAATAGTGACAATAAAACGTGACAATAATAACTGAAATAGAAATTATGCCAAATTCATTGTGGAGTTAAAACATCCCCCTAAGTTAGTTGGAATGACCTCCTAAGTCTCACTTAGGAGGTCATTCCAACTAACTTAGGGGATGTTTTAACTCCACAATGAATTTGGCATAATTTCTATTTCAGTTATTATTGTCACGTTTTATTGTCACTATTTTACTACAATTTTTGTTACTATCAATTGAGGTTTACCACATTATTGAACGTACATATATGTGTATATATATATATATATTTTTTATAGACTTGAAAAAGGGACAAGAAGTCCCGAAACGCGTTGTCACAATAAAATTTACACACAAAATACCACTCCGTGACGTAGACGGTCGTTATTTGTGCGCCCTTGAAGTACTCAAAACCTCGCTGAAAGTTCCTTACACACAGTCCCCAGGGAGCACTGGCAACTCCATCCAGGGTACTGAAAGAGTACCGGCAGCACCGACCATCAGGAGCCTAACACTAGGCAAAACATCGCTCTTCTGGTTGTTGTGCCCACCAATGCACAACTAAAAAAGGTGAGCAGTTCTCAACCACTTGATACAGAAACGTATATACAACATATTGCCCTATGAGCGCCTCTCCTCTCTTTTTTCTTCTTGCCAAACCTGTTTAATTCTTGTGGAACACCTAAAGGGTTAATAAAGTTTGTAAAATCAGTTTAGAGTAACTTGAGGGGTGTAATTTCTACAATGGGGTCATTAATGGGGGGTTTCCACTATGTAAGATTCACAAAGTGACTTCAGACCTGAACTGGTCCTTAAAAAGTGGGTTTTGGAAATTGCTTCTAAAATTCTAAGCCTTCTAACTTCCTAAAAAAATAAATAACATTCCCCATATGTCTACTTTATGTTAGCATAATTTTGTAAATGTCAAGTAATAAATATTTTATGAGGTATCACTAGAGATGAGCAATTTTTTAAAAATTCGGTTCGCCGGTTCACCGAATTTTTAGTGAAAATTTTTATTCGATCTAAATATATTCACGGTGAATTACGTTAAAAATGGCTATTTCCTGGCTGCTGAGAGCCTTAATAGTGGTGTAGAACACTGTGCATTGCAGTAACACACATAGGGAGTCTGCTTTGTTAGTGAAATAATACTGTGAGTCCATATGACATGCAGATGACAGGCATCGCTCTTAGAATCACTGCATACTTCACTTATTTGGGCGGTCACTGGGCCAAAACTGACCAAATAACTCAAGTGTCAACTCAGCCTTAGGCTGGGTTCACACGGGCGTTGCGGGAAAATATGCTGGTGAGTTGCGGAAAATGCTCGATTTTCCCGCGCAAGTGCAAAGCTTACTTTCGCGTGAGAAAAATCGTCATGTTTAGTACCCAGACCCGAACCCAGAATTCTTCACTGAAGTTAGGGTTTGGGTTAGGTGTTGTGTAGATTTTATTAATTTCCCTTATCACATGGTTATAAGGGAAAATAATAGCATTCTTTAAAACAGAATGTTTAGTAAATGGTCAATTGAGGGTTAAAAAAAAAATTATTAACTCACCTCCTCCAATTGATCGCGTAGCTGCCTGTCTCCTGTTTTTTGTCCAGGACCTGTCAAAGGACCATGTGATGGACCATGTGATGAACGCAGTGACATCACCACAGGTCCTTTTCCTGCCACGTCCTGAAGGAAGAAGAAGAAAGAGGCCGGGCTGCGCGAACAAGTGGATTAGGTGACTTTAATTATTTTTTATTTTTTATTTCTTAACCCTCTATTTTGAATTTACTTAGCATTCTGTATTAAGAATGCTAATATTTTCCTTTATAACCATGTTATAAGAGAAAAATAATGATCGGGTCTCCATCCCGATCGTCCCCTAGTAACCCTTCGTGAAAATCACACCGCATCCGCACTTGCTTGTGGATGCTTGCAATTGGCAGCAGCCCTATTCACAGCTCATGTACACAGCCCCATTGAAATTAATGGGTGCGGATTCAGTGCAGGTGCAATGCTTTCATCTCAAGCATTGCACCCGTGTGAAAACTCACCCGTGTGAACCCAGCCTTATGGGTAGATGTTAGCATCAAGAAGAAGCGCACTCCTTTTACACCCTTGTCAGCTGATTCCACATAGATGTCTAAAGAACCTGTTCTATTAAACGCTTATACAATTAGAGCCCACCGACAGAGTGGAGAGGGTGTCAGCAGTAAGTTTGTGTTGACACCACTGATTAATTTTCCCCATTCTCTGATCCGTCAGAACAATTACCCAGAAAAAAGGATCCTGTCTGTGGAGCATACGACTTCACTTGGTCAGCTTTGCTCAATAATCCATCAGTATTGCTAAAGTAAAAAAAAAAACGAAGTGGATCTAAAACATAGAAGTCATGTGAATGGAATATTTGCATGTCTTCTGTGTTTTCTACCCACTCATGCTTTTGGCTACCAAATGATAAGTCAATTCTGATGGGACCATACATGCCTTACAGCTGCTACACAGACAGGATCCGTTGTGTGTATCGTTTTTTCTTCCTTCTGACAGATCAGAAGAAGTGTCAAATAAATGATGATGTCAGCCAGGCCGAAAGCCAAAATAGTGGACCAGTCATGAAGTGGGGAGGGTGGCCCTAAGACATAGTGGTTAGGTGGCAGCAGCATGAGTTGGTCACAGAGCGGCACAATGACTGGGGTCTGGAGTCTGGAGGTGGCAGCAGCAGCATCAGGAGGAGGCCACAGAGTGGCACAATGACTGGAGTCTAAAGTCTGGAGGTGGCGGCAGCATCAGGAGGCCACAGAGTGGCACGGTGACATACTGTGGAGGTGGGTGGCAATACCTGTACTCGCTGAAGATGGTGGGTGAAAGAAGGAGCACCTGGCATCCGATGAGTGGCATCAGGTGGGTAACAACATCAGAAATGTAGCTGAGGCAGGTAGACAGAAGAAACTGGTCTCTTTTGTCAAATTGTTGGTGTGGCACCATAGATGATCAAGTCTGATGCATCAGACATTGGTGTGTGGAAATCCTGGCTGATCCACGCCTGATTCATCTTGATGTAGTGTCCCACTATTTGTTATATATGGGCACTTTAAACATTTGCTAAATGTAATATCAAAAGTATATTGTGGTATAGTGCTGTAATTCCCTTTAACAGGCTGGCAGTGTCATTTACCTTTTTCACTCCTATATATATATAGCTGGGGGGGGGTGTAAAGTTAGTGTGTCCGATGATAATGAAGAGATGAGGAAGTTAATGGAGGAGGTGGAAATTTGTATTTCCACCTAAATAAGTCACAAAAGATTTTACCACATATAACAGCATCGCCGAATACAAACTCCTGGGAAGGTCATGAAGCATCCAGGTCATCCGGAATCCATTTCTCTCTGCTGAAGGATTATTTTGAAAGTGTGTAGAAGCCACACAGGGGCCCCCATTCTATAGATTTATAATAGAGACATCATGGAGATTTTACCGCATATAAGTGCAACGCTTAACACTGAATACGATTTTTTTCCACCGAAATAATTCAAAAAAGATCTTACCGCATATAACTCCAGTGCTGAACGCTGAATATCTTTTGCTACTGATATACGCCATGTAAGAGGGTGCAAGGTGTTGTTTTTGATAGCAGGTACGTGTCACCGAGGTTGCTGGCCTCGGTGAGGTAAGAGCCGGGGTTTTTGGTCTGCAGCAGCTAGTGCTGCTCTGTTAAATAGCATGGCTGCAAAGCCGATCCGGGCCGGCTCTTACTGGGAGCAGCTAAAGAGTAGGGTGGGTGGCTGCTCCCCACGGTCCAGTCCATGTTTTGGGGCTGGGTATAAAACGCAGCCAGCAGCTGTGTCTGTGTGTGTGTGATTATCCTGGAGCCTGCAAACAGGGCTGAGGAATTCTCTGTCCTGGAGGAAGGAGCTCAGCAAGGTGGTGTTGCCCTGCGACCTGAAGGTGGAATCGCCTGCGGCTGAGCCGACTGCTAGGTGTGAACCCGCACCTAAACCACCCAAGGTGACTGGACCGTGTGTTGGCCTGTTTTTGGTTTTTCCACATGATTTCTGTTGTGTATGAACTGTCACCAAGAGACTGTTTTCATTTCTGGTGTGCAAGTGTGAATAAAACACTGTTTGATGCACAATCTGGACTCCTTGTTTTGCCTCTAAACTGCACCC
This sequence comes from Bufotes viridis, assembly GCA_033119425.1. Taxonomy (NCBI): domain Eukaryota; kingdom Metazoa; phylum Chordata; class Amphibia; order Anura; family Bufonidae; genus Bufotes; species Bufotes viridis. The sequence continues at coordinate 144,299,427 of CM065590.1, read as the reverse complement.
GCACCGCTGTCTACCAGAGCGACTCCCACATTTGGTGGAGGATGCGGGCATGCGCAGTGAGGCTGGCGTGAACGCCGAACTTTGTTTTTGCTGGGCAAAAGTGAATGTCCTATATTAAGCCGGCAAAGTTGCAGCCTGTGATCCCCGACAAAATGGAGGCGGCTGTGAAAGCCCTCATAGAGGCTAACGTGCAGCAGCGGGAGACCAACCAGCTACTGCTACAGCACGTGATGGCGTTGCAAGCGGCAGGAGCGTCCCACCGCGTCCACGATGCCCGGAAAGCTGTCCGTACCGCGATCCCTAAGATGACCCCTCGGATGATGTTGAGACCTATCTGGCGGTGTTCGAGAAGGTGGCCGTGAGGGAGAAATTACCCCGAGAACAGTGGGCAGAGGTCATCGCTCCGTTCCTGGCGTCTGGACCCCAGCAAGTATTTTTGACCTCCCAGGTGACCAAGCAGCTGACTACCCGACTGTGAAAGGTGAGATCCTGGCAAGACTGGGGGTGAATGTTTTGGTCCGGGCCCAGCGGGTGCATCAGTGGGAGTTTAACCCGGCTGAACCCGCCCGGCCACAATACTATGACTTGCTACAACGGTTGCAAAAATGGCTGCAGCCAGACATACTGACTCCCACTGCTATGCTCGACCGTCTGTTAGCCGATGTCTTCTGGAGGGCTTTGCCTTACCCTCTCCAGCACTGGATCGGCCAGGTATCGCCCACCAATGCCCTGGAGATGGTCGACCTGGTGGAGCGGTGCGAGGCCACCAGAAACCTGCAGGGAGTCTTGCTGGGAAGGGGTCAGTTAAACCCCGGAGGCCTCTGCCCCAGTTCCAACGTCCGGCGACAGAGCGGCCTGCACGGAATATACCCCCTGCGAGCCCGCCTCCCGTGGTATGCTGGAGGTGTCAGGAGCCCGGCCACATCAGGGCCGACTGTCCGCGTCGGGATGAGCTGATGGAGGTGAACTACGGGGGTCCCCACTCCTTGTATGCACGGAAGCTGTGCGCAACTGGCACCCGTGAGGTACAAGACCATAACCACCTGTGTCAGGTAGAGGTGGGAGATTCGTTGGCGGTGGCTCTGCTGGACTCCGGGAGTTTAGTCTCCCTGGTAAGGGCTGCCCTGGTACTGCCTGCGGAGTATACTGGCTGTAAAGTCGGGGTCCTGTGCATCCACGGAGACCTGAAAGACTATCCCACTGCACTAGTGACTTTGTCCACAGCGTCTGGTAGGTGGACCCACGAGGTGGCTGTCGCTACTACACTCCCACACGAACTAATACTTGGGAGGGACTTCCCCGGTTTTCCGGCGCTGTGGCCGGCAATAAAGGTATCTGAGGGACCCGAGACAGGGGTGACCCTAGCAGAGTGGCCTGATACCGCTGGAAGGCCAGAACCCTGGGAGCCCGAGTCTGAAGGGCCGGCGGTAGGGGTGACCACTGCTCCGGCGGTAGAGGGGAAACAACCCCACTGAGTGTAATGGTGGGAGACACGGAGGACTTGCCACCGGGACCTGAGTTGGCAGACCTCAATGTCTCCGGGGAAAATTTTGGGACCGCACAACACCGGGACCAAACCCTAACCAGGGCCTGGGAGAATGTGCTGAAATTGATGGTAAACCCCAGAAACCAGGGGCTGAATTAATGTTCCCACGATTTATTGTTCTACAGGATATGTTGTATCGGGTGAACCAAGTCCGAGGTGAACCTGTTGAACAGTTGGTGGTGCCCACAGCGTATCGCAAGCTTGTCATGGAGCTTGCCCACCAACATGTTCTTGGGGGACACCTGGGGTGGCAGAAAACCCAGGACCGCATACTGCAGCGGTTTTATTGGCCCGGTGTGTTCAAGGAGGTAGAAGATTATTGTAAGTCCTGTCCAACCTGTCAGATAACTAGCCCCCAGCCTCATTTCCGTAGTCCTCTGGTACCTCTGCCAATTATTGAAGTACCGTTTGAGCGAATCGCTATGGATTTAATTGGGCCTGTACCAAAGTCTGCCAGGGGCCACCAACACATTCTGGTAGTTCTCGACTATGCCACTCGGTATCCGGAGGCGGTGCCTCTGCGACATACCTCAGCTAGGCTCATTGCCAAAGAGTTAATGGAGATGTTTTCCCGTGTGGGCCTGCCAAAAGAGGTTCTGACAGACCAAGGGACCCCTTTTATGTCCAAAGTAATGAAGGAACTGTGTAAATTGTTGCGTATAAAGCAGTTACGGACGTCCGTTTACCATCCGCAAACAGACGGTCTTGTTGAGAGGTTTAACCAAACTCTAAAAAATATGTTAAAAAGGGTGGTGTCTAGAGATGGGAAGGACTGGGACCTGCTTCTGCCCTATCTCATGTTCGCAGTGCGAGAGGTACCCCAGGCCTCTACTGGGTTCTCGCCCTTCGAACTGCTTTATGGCAGACACCCTCGGGGCCTGTTGGATATCGCCAAGGAAGCATGGGAACAACAGCCTGTCCCCCACAAAAGTGTCATTGAGTATGTCACCCAGATGCAGGAACGGATAGAAAGGGTGTTGCCGTTGGTCCGGGAGCATATGGAGGCAGCGCAACAAGCCCAGAGTAGGGTGTATAATCGTCAGGCTCGGGTACAGGACTTCAAACCAGGAGATCGGGTTTTGGTTCTGGTACCCACCCTTGACAGCAAGTTCCTAGCTAGGTGGCAGGGCCCCTATGAGGTGATCGAGAAAGTAGGGGAAGTAAATTACAAAGTACACCAGCCAGGGCGGCGCAAGCCGGAGCAGGTGTACCACGTGAATTTACTTAAGCCGTGGAAAGATAGGGACACAGCCGACGACCACAGCCCCCGGCCAGGGCTTCTAGGTGAAAAGGGTCCAGCCCCACAGTTCGAGGCCTGTGAAGCAGTAACCACGGTAAAAATTGCAGACAGCCTGTCTTCCAAACAAGTTCAGGAAGTCAGGGAGTTCATCAGTTGGAACACGGATGTGTTCTCGGACCTCCCTGGCCGCACGTCTCTCATCCAACATGACATCGTCACTGAGCCTCAGGCCAAGATCCGGTTAAAACCATACCGGGTACCCGAGGCTCGGCGACGAGCCATCGCGGAGGAAGTACAGTTAATGTTGAAGCTCGATGTCATTGAGGAGTCGAAAAGTGAGTGGGCCAGTCCCATAGTCCTAATACCCAAGCCGGATGGGACGTTGCGGTTCTGCAACGACTTTCGTAAGTTAAATGAAGTATCCAAGTTTGACGCGTATCCCATGCCCCGAGTAGACGAGCTGGTTGAAAGTTTAGGACAAGCCCGTTATTTTTCTGTGCTGGACCTCACTAAAGGGTACTGGCAGGTACCCATAGCGGAGTCGGCTAAGGAAAAACCGCATTTGTTACCCGCAGGGCCTGTATCACTACAAGGTGTTACCCTTTGGCCTGCATGGCGCCCCGCCACTTTCCAAAGGTTAATGGACATAGTGCTGCGACCACATCGTCGGTACGCCTCGGCCTACTTAGATGATGTAGTCATCCACAGCACCGACTGGGAAAGCCATTTACCCAAGGTGCAGGCGGTAGTGGATGCCCTGAGGAAAGCCGGACTGACCGCTAACCCAAAGAAGTGCTCCATAGGGTTAGAGGAGACAAAATATCTGGGATATGTAATTGGGCGGGAGTCATCAAACCTCAGGTAACCAAGGTAGAGGCCATTCGTAACTGGCCCCGACCGGTCACCACCAGGCAGGTAAAGTCGTTCCTGGGGATTGTAGGTTACTACATGAGGTTTGTGCCCCACTTTGCCACAATAGCAGCGCCGTTGACAGACCTCTTGAAGGGGCGAAAGTCTGGGAGGGTTAGCTGGAGTGAGAAGGCGGAGGAGGCTTCGCCGCGTTGAAGTCGGCCCTGTGTGGGTCCCCGGTTTTGGTGACACCCGACTTCAACAAGGAGTTTGTCGTACAGACCGACGCCTCGGAGGTAGGCCTTGGTGCGGTACTGTCTCAGGAGGTCAACGGGGAAGAACATCCCGTTGTCTTCCTGAGCCGTAAGCTCAATCCCGCCGAGTCCAGATATAGTATAGTGGAGAGGGAGTGCCTGGCTATCAAGTGGGCACTCGAAAGTCTCCGCTACTACCTGTTAGGGAGGAGGTTCCGTCTGGTGACCGACCATTCCCCTCAAATGGATGAGTCAGGCCAAGGAGAGGAATGCTCGGGTCACCAGGTGGTTCCTATCTTTCAGAATTTCAAATTCTTCATGGAACACAGGGCAGGCCGCTTGCAGGGCAACGCAGATGCCCTGTCCGCGTCCACTGCCTCACGTGTGTTCACCCCTCAGGGTTGAACAAAGGGGGTTGTAAGAGGTGCAAGGTGTTGTTTTTTGATAGCAGGTACGTGTCACCGAGGTTGCTGGCCTCGGTGAGGTAAGAGCCGGGGTTTTTGGTCTGCAGCAGCTAGTGCTGCTCTGTTAAATAGCATGGCTGCAAAGCCGATCCGGGCCGGCTCTTACTGGGAGCAGCTAAAGAGTAGGGTGGGTGGCTGCTCCCCACGGTCCAGTCCATGTTTTGGGGCTGGGTATAAAACGCAGCCAGCAGCTGTGTCTGTGTGTGTGTGATTATCCTGGAGCCTGCAAACAGGGCTGAGGAATTCTCTGTCCTGGAGGAAGGAGCTCAGCAAGGTGGTGTTGCCCTGCGACCTGAAGGTGGGATCGCCTGCGGCTGAGCCGACTGCTAGGTGTGAACCCGCACCTAAACCACCCAAGGTGACTGGACCATGTGTTGGCCTGTTTTTGGTTTTTCCACATGATTTCTGTTGTGTATGAACTGTCACCAAGAGACTGTTTTCATTTCTGGTGTGCAAGTGTGAATAAAACACTGTTTGATGCACAATCTGGACTCCTTGTTTTGCCTCTAAACTGCACCCGCACCGCTGTCTACCAGAGCGACTCCCCACAGCCACTAAAGGCTTTTCAGCAGAGGGTTATAGGCTGTCAGTTTAAAAAAAAAACAGCGTCTGAGGCGGAGTGATCTGAAGTGAACGGGACGTAGCGGAGGAAGTAGGTCTGCCCTGGAAGAGGGAGACGCGGCCCTCGTGCGGCTTCTGTTCTGCAGAAAAGTCCCCATGGTGTCCAGTAAGCAATACCGCAGATAGATGCGGGCTGGTGTGAATTAGTTCGCATTTTTGTGCAGGGTTAGTGCATAGTGTATTCACCTGTATTGGTGCGCCTCTTTTATGGACGTTGTCATGTAAGCGCGCAATGTGTGAAATGTAAATACAAAATTTCACCACAACGTAATTCGGTCCATACCGCAAAAAGGACTTTCCCACATATAACTGCAGCGCTGAACGCTGAATATATCTTGATTTTTCTACAGAAATAAGCCACTGGAGGCTTTACCACATATAACAGCAACAGTGAACATTGAATATATTTTAATTTTTCTACTAATATATGACAATAAAGGTTTTTCAAGATATAAGTGCACCAGCGAATGGCGAATGCATATTTTTTTCTACTGCAAAAATAACTGCAACAGTGCAGCGCATATATATTTTTCTTGTTGCACTGAAATACGCCCCTATACGCTTTCACCAGAAATAACTGCAACAGTGCAGTGTGTATATACGCCCTTATACGTTTTCAATAGAAATAACTGCAGAAGTGAACTGAGAATATATTTTTTCTTGTAGTACTGTATAAGGTACTAAAATATAAGCCACTAAAGGCTTTTCAACATAACATTGCAGCCCAATAACAAAAAGCTGGAATGACAGAGCTGTCTAATGACTATTTGGATCCCCGAATAATCTTTCCCTGCACTTGTAAATCACTTTCTTATAAATCGTTTTTTCTGTCTTTTTTTTCCACAATCGTTTTTCCACTTGCTGTCCCTAGTGCCTTCACACGTCTGTCCCTCTGAACGCTGGAAAATGTCTGACTGTAAGATGGCCGCCGTATTTATAGGGCTATGACATCAAAGGGCTGGCTGGCTGCTGATTGGCTCTATGCAGGCATATCAATCTGGGTGATCCCGCCTTCACAGAGTGTCCCAGAGTGTAGCCGCCATTTTAGGAAAATTGCAATTCATTACCACGAAGCGCGAGGAAATTCGCATTAGTTGCGAATTGAATTTTTCCTGAAATTCCAAACGAATTCCACTTCGTCAGCTTCGATTCGCTCATCTCTAGGTATCACTTTCTGTTTTAAAAGCAGCGAAATTGAAATATAGAAAATTGCGAATTTTCCTAAATTTTGGGTAAATTTGGTATTTTGTCATAAATAAAGGTGAAATATATTGACTTAAATTTCTGAAAAACAATCTCAGAATGGCTTGGATAAAGAAAAGTGTTCCAAAGCTATTACCACATAAAGTGACACATGTCAGATTTGCCAAAAATTGCCTGGGAAGAAGGGCAAAAACTGGCCCGGGTAGAAGGGGTTGAAGGTCTTACCTTCATAATATGTTGTTCAGATCAATAACACAATCAGTGCAGTTTGTCATTTTATTGTGCATTTGAGAGGAAACTTGAAGAAACCTACGATATATTTTATATACATGTTTAATAAAAGCAGCTATTTACTTATGTGTTCATGATTTCATTACAGGTAGTGTTGATTGAGGACCCAAGTGCTCGGGTGCTAGGGCCGAACACATCGGGATGCTCGGGTGCTCTACAGAGCGCCCAAGTATAATGGAAGTCAATGGGAGAACCTGAGCATTAAACCAGGTACCCCTTGCTCTAAAGAGGGGATGGTGCCTGGTTCATAGAAAAGGGTCAGAAATTGATGGAAACACCACCGAAATGGTTCAGGAGAGGCATGGGGAGGATGTCTGGATGCATCTTGGACTCCCAGGTCGCTGCTGGGAACGATGTTGTCCTAGTAGTATGCCTCTTTAACAGACTGACAATAATACACACAAAACCCAAGATAAAATCGATTTTAGAGGAAATATTGTTAGGAAACATTCTTTCCTGTATATTTACTTTTATATAAAGTGCAAGTGCTGCCAAAAATTACAAGCAAGAGGAACTCCAATACAATGTCACGAGGATGTCAGGAGCCATGTCTGACTCCGCTATACCCGGGGTCAGGAAGTCACAGCGGGTGGCTGCACGCTATATGTCTAAAGATTGCGCTGTTACTTAATGGTAGCTTTCTGTGTTTGCCTCGCAATCCTTTTTGTCTCACTCAGGGATCCGTAGCTTCTTCTCCTCAGCTGTTTTTTGTCTGTCACTCCCAACCTCCTTATATTCCCCCTTCCCAGATAGAGTTTCCTGCCTGGACTTCTATACTGACCCACTGGAGCTGTGTAGCTGTTGTTCCTGGTTGCCGTACCAGAGCATTACCCTCCAGATCCCTGTTGGGCTTTTGTTGTCTGCTGTTGTCGCCCACCTGGGCTCCCTCTGTCACCACTTTACATGCGGCGGGCGCCATTGCGCCCGGCATGTAAAGCGTTAAACAGCCTGGATCAGCACTCCTGCCGGTCAGGGCTGTTAGAGCAGGGCCCCCGGCTCTCATGTGAGAGCCAGGTCCACGCTCCCCGCTGCACGGGGGACCCATACAGCGCTTAGACTGGGACGCCATAAAAACGTGGTGGCCCAGCCTATGGCACCTTAGTGACCACCGCAAAAACACGTATGGGTGGTTACTAAGGGGTTAAAAGGACTTTTCGGTCTCTGAAAAGTTTTTCTAATAAAAATAGTCCAATATCACTCCCTACACTGTCTGTCCCTTCCTATGCACAGCTCTCCCTGACTAAGACTGAGCCGAACACGCGCCATCGGGTGCTATATAGCACCCGATGACGCGTTCCGGACAGCCAATCACTGTAATACCAGTAACCAACATGGCTTTGTCATTACAGTGAGAGCAGTACTTACCTGCACGTTTATTGGCTGCGTAGCAGCCAAGAAACGTGCGGGGAGGAGACTCGAGCATTGCGCTCGAGCACATGCGTTATTCGGCCAAATACCACCATGTGCCCAGCATAGCGATGCTCGAGCCGAACTGGTGTTCAGCCAAGCATGCTCGCTCAACACTAATTACAAGGAGTATCACAGAAGTTTTTATCCCTGAAAACTGCTGACAGCACTATATAGGGGAAGGGGAGAGCAGTGCAGAAATACCTAAAGAGATGGACAAGTTGCATGACTGGGTAATCATTGTTTTCACCCCTCAGGTGACACGATAGCAAATGCAGAGGAGGTGGTCCCTTCATGTTCAAGGACCCTGGGCTTTCTGCACTCAAGCATCTCTTCTTCACTAGGACATTATAGCTTTCACTCAGAGCAGTGGGGAGGGGCCAGAAGCATTCAGTCCGGAGAGCCCAGGGCACTAAACATATGACCAGGGGAGAAGGGGAAAGAAAACATCGTGTCCACAGTTATGCAACCTGCAACACCATCTCTCTAAGGGCTCATGCACAAGACTGTATGAATTTTGCAGTCTGCAAAACATGGATCCACAAAAAAACAGATGATGTATTTTGCGGAACAGAACAGCTGGCCCCTAATAGATCAACCTTACCCTTGTCCGTAATGCGGACATTAATAGGACATGTTACATTTTTTTTGTGGAACGGACATATAGACATACGGAAACCGAATGAACACTGAGTAACTTTTTTTATTTTTGTGGATCTATTAAAATAAATGTTTCCACACAAAAAACGGAACGGACATGGAAAGAAAACGCGTTTGTGTGCATGAGCCCTAAGTATGACTGCACTGCTCTCCCTACCACATATGGAGTGCTGTCAGCAGTTTTCAGGGATCAAAACTGCTGACTGTCTAACTTTAAACCTAAATCAGCATAAAGCAATCTCTATCCTCAACAAAATGCTGATTCAAGAACATTGACTTTTTTATTTAATCTAATGGTGGACTTTCATGGAAAGTTTACCTATACTTTGTTTTTTTAAGCTGCTTGTTGTTTCAGTATTCCAATTTGCAATACTTTACAAAGGTGCCACAAGAAACTGTGAAGGAGAAAACCTGTGTATTCCTGTGTATTTAAATGTGAAGGTGAAGATGATCATGAGTTCATCTATGAAGGTATATTTCCCACCTGCCTGTACAGGAGAATAAACAATGGATTTAATAAAAACTCTACCAACGGACATTCGATACTTCCCTCATGCTGTCTGTTTTCTGACTGCCATTGCGTTGGACAGTTCAATTTTCAGCTCTTATGAGTTTCTAAACTATGACTAATGTACTAAGACAGAGCGCTAGAAGATGTGAGTGATTAATTTGTACTGTGCAAGGACAGGCTTACTGCTGCGGCTGAACGACAGAAACAGAAAAATAGAGATTTATAGGACTTAAGGGATCCTGAATAGCTTGGTATAGTCTGCCTTGCAGGGATAACAGTTCTTAAAAATCATAGCTTATTTTCTACTAAATAAATTGGTTTTAAGTAGAAAACACAGTTGTGCCGCCTCTTGTCACCATCTACCAGATTGCATGTGGAAAAAATGCTTACATTTGAGCAAAATATATATACATCAAGCAGAATTTGAAGCTTTAAGCCACTTTAAAGCAGTAGGCATTCAGTCCGTACAGTATTTTACATCCTTAATTGCAAGCCAACACCAGAAGAGGAACCTACAGAGAAAAGTCTAAGGCCTCTTTCACACGGGCGTCACGTTTGACACCCGGATAAGAGGCGGGAGTGTTGCGGAAAATGCGCGATTTTTCCACGCGTGTGCAAACTGTTGTAATGCGTTTTGCACGTGCGTGAGAAAAATCGGCATGTTTGGTACCCAGATCCGAAGCCGGACTTTATCACTGAAGTCCGGTTTCGGATTGAGTATTCTGTATATTTTATTATTTTCCCTTATAACATAGCTATAAAGGAAAATAATAGCATTCTAAATACAGAATGCAAAGTAAAAAGGGTGATTGAGGGTTAAAAATAATAAAAAATTAACTCACCTACTCCAATTGATCGCGTAGGTGCCAGTCTCCTGTTCTGTCTTCAGCTGGGGGTAAAGGACCTTCCATGACGTCACTGGGTCACATGGTCCAATCACATGCTTCCATCACCATTGTAAGCATGTGATTGGACCATGTGACCCAGTGACGTTCACCCCCCCTAGCTGAAGACAGAACAGGCGACCGGCACCTACGCGATCAATTGGAGTAGGTGAGTTAATTTTTTTAATTTTTTTAACCCTCAATTGTCCTTTTACTAAGCATTCTGTATTAAACAATGTTATTATTTTCCCTTATAACCATGTTATAAGGGAAAATAATAAAGATTGGGTCCCCATCTCCTAGCAACCATGTGGGAAAATCGCACCGCATCCGCACTTGCTTGTGGATGCTTGCGATTTTCACGCATCCCCATTCATTTCTATGGAGGCTGCATTGCGTGAAAAACGCAGAAACTGGAGCATGCTGCGATTTTCACGCAACGCAGTAGTGATGCGTGAAAATCACCGCTCATGTGCATAGCCCCATAGAAATGAATGCATCCGGATTCAGTGCGGGTGCAATGTGTTCACGTCACGCATTACACCCGCGTGGAAAACTCGCCCATGTGAAAGGGGCCTAATAGATTTATATCTCATCCATGTTCTACAACCACTATTGGCTTTGAATTCTAATTCTGATGCAAAATACTGACCAAATACTGGCCTTGTGAAAGTGTCCTTATAGTGGTTTGACACATATAACATATTTAAGAAAATGTCACATTTTTGCAGTTTTGTTTTCTCAGTGTTTTTTTGAAGCATTTTGTTTTAAGGCTGCAGCCAGATGGTAGCTGTAAGGCTACATTCATACCACACTGAAAATGGCCATGAAAAATGGACACACTGTCTGTTTTTAAAGAGCATTTTCAACCATTTTTGCAGCCATTTTCTGTCTGTTTGTTTTTAGTAGCTGTTTTGCATCCATTTTTACAACCAGCCATTAAAAACAAATAGATTTAATTGGCTTTTTTTTTATCCCAACCTCTGCAGTGCCCTCTGTATACATAAAGTCCACCACAGTGCCACCTGGGCATTAAATTCCTCCCTATGGTGCCACCAGTATGAATAATACTCCATTAGTGCCCCTTTGTATTAGCATTGCCCTCATTAGTGCCACCTAGTATTAAAAGTGCCCCCTTTAGTGGCCACTAGTATTATGAATGTCCCATTAGTGTCCTCCAGTATTATGAATGCCCTTTAGTTGCCCTTAGTATTATTAATGCCCCTATTAGTGCCACCAATTTTTAATAATGCCCCCTTTAGAGGCCACCAGTATTTTAAATGTCCCCTTAGTGGCCCCCAGTATTTTCCTCTTTGGGCCAATTCTGCTTGTGTCAAAAATATTAATAATGCTCACCTCATCCTCATCACAGGATGCAACAGAAAAGGATCTGCAATCCCAGCATAATGACAGAGTCACGCTGGAAATGTTAAGTCCTGCTGCATCCAGTGAAGAGCGAATGTCGCTGCATGTGCAAATGAATTAGGTGAGTATTATAATTTAACCCGTAAAAGACCAAGTGTACCCAGTTTTAATGGCCGTTAGACGGGAGCATTCCTTTCTAAACAGTCTATTAAAAATGGTGCCATTTATTTTAATGGATCCCGTCTGGCTGTGAAAACAGCAAAATAATAGTACATGCTATGCACTGGCCATTACAAAACAGATCATGTAAATAGCCCCATTGACTTTAACTGGTTCTAAAAATGGCCGTGTTACAGTTACATTCACATCTTGTGACAATAGAAAATATTAAATGCATCACATTTTTTAGCATTGTTCCTTATTTTTTTTTTTTTATATAATTCTTTATTTATTCATTTTAAACGAAAACTGAACACGATAACAACATGAGAAGTAATTAGTCAGGTATCCAGTGCATCGAAAACATCACATATTGTACAAATCTTAGAATCCTGTAAAATGCACGGGCGCCTGAAAAGGCAACGCCAGGCTGCAATCAAGACCAGACTTAGTAACTTCGGGTCATTAACTGGCATTACAATAATCAATAGTAACATATTTCCAAATAGAGACACACAAAGGAACAGGGGGAGGGGAGATTACACTAACAGAACAAGACAAAGAAAAGGAAGGGGAATCTTCTCAGGTCAGGAGGCTTTGGTATTCCTGAGTATCTTGGAACAAAAACCAGGGGGTCCATGCTTTCATGAAAGCATTATGGGTGTTTTTCAGGAGCGTCGTGAGCTCCTCCATTCTCCGAATCTCCTCCACTCTCTGTATCCAGCTTGTGATGGATGGTGGTGAAGAAGATTTCGAGATAGCTGGGATGCATGACCTGGCTGCAATCACTAAATGTCGTAGACATGTTCTACGGATGGTGGACATGGGTAAATCAGACAGGAGTAATAGAAAGAAACCCGGTGTATAGGGGATCTGGAAAGAGAATATTGTTAAGACGGTCCTGTGTATCGACTCCCAAAAATGTCTGATTCCCTTACGTCCTACCAGCAGCACAGATGGGGTTAACCACCCCCCGTGGACTGGCAGGACCGGCGGAATGTTTAATGAGCCCAAGACTAATAACTCAATTTAACAATTAAGTATCTCCTTAAAAGGAGGAAGTCAACCCCCAGCCCACTGTGTTTTTCTGTCCTCCTGGACAGGTGGACTAGGCGGTTTGTTCCCCCTTTCTTATGGAAAGTGCGGGAGCCTTCTTTTCGTTTGGGTAACGGCGTTGCCTTTTTCCTAGGTACCTTGTCAGTTTGGCCGGCAGCTTATTTGCTGCCGGCCCGCTGCAGTTGCGCCTGGCTGGGAGTATTTTGGCGGCGTCCTTGGTCCAGGATTCCCGGTCCCTGTGTGCCGCCATCTTCCGGAGGTGACGCGGGACTCTCCTTTTGCATCACCTCCGGGTAATCCGGCCGTGATTTTTCACGGGCACGATTTTTTCATAGATGCGATTTTTTATGCATCTTCCTGTGGAGGATTTACTGGGGAAGGGTGGATTGGCTATCCCTCCCCTTCCCCTATTTTGGGAGGCTGTGTGCTCCAGTTCAGTCTCTGGCTACATATGCTTTTTCAGCTAGCTCCCAGAGTCCTAAAATTGGTGTTGTTCCACTTGTGGTGTTTTTTCCTCAGCTGCCTCGGTCTGTTTTTCTTCCTTTCCTGCGTAGATAGGTGGTTTACAAATGTTTTATTTGTCCCTTTTTTCCCGCAGTGATGTCTCCTCCGCGGGATTCGGAAGGCAGGAAAGTGGATTCCAAGAGGAAGCATCTATCCTGCTACCATTGCAGCAGTCAACGGTTATTGTAAGCTGATCATACCTGCACTCGTAAGATTGCAGAAGCTAAGCAGCTTTAGGCTGGGCTAAGACCAGCTTGGGAGACCGGTTGGGAATCCCTGGGTGTGTTGACTTAACCTACACCTGAGGTTACAGCTGCGGTTAGAGGTTTCTGACCTCTAGTGAACCTATGTTGCAGGATATGTATCAATGGCTCTGTTAAAGGAGTCATAGGCCTGCTGGATGGAAAGGCTTCCTATTCGTGCCCAGGCCCCTATGGAGACCTCTGTCCTGGTAGAGAGACCTTCTTGGTCTCCTTAGTTTCTTCCTCCTCGGATGAGGAGGAGCTGACGTTGTGTTTTCTCCCTGGAAAGACACAGAAGTTGCTCAAGTCCATCAGGTCGGGGGACCATGATGTTGACTCGGGGAGTCTCCCGTTCCCGCTACTCGGGCACATCGTGTCTTCAAAGCGGATGAGACCCTCCTCTCTGTCATGATATTGTGTTTTCTCCCTGGAAAGACACAGAAGTTGCTCAAGTCCATCAGGTCGGGGGACCATGATGTTGACTCGGGGAGCCTCCCGTTCCGCTACTCGGGCACATCGTGTCTTCAAAGCGGATGAGACCCTCCTCTCTGTCATGATATAGAGTGGAAAAAACCTGGAAAAGGTCCGGTTTTAACAAAGAAGTTTAAATCCATGTTCCCGATGGCATAACCCTTGGTGGATTCGTGGGGATCCATTCCCAAGGTGGACATGGCTATTGCCAAGTTGTCCAAGCGCACTCTGGTTCCTGCAGACGATGGGTCTAGCTGCAGGACCCCTTGCAGAGTGCACACTAAGACGGGGTGTTACGGCAGCTGCGGCTTCCGCTTCCACAGCCATAGCGGCTTTTTGAAGTCTCTACGTTCCTCCGATCTCGCCTGGATCAAATTCAAGTTGATGTGAACCAGAGGTTTGAACCAGATGCTTTCAAGACCATCAACCTGGCTACGGACTTCTTGTGCGATACCGCACAGCCCCAGTTGAAGCTAGCAGGGAGCTTCCCGCTAGCAAAGCAAGTCCTGGGTATGAGGCCAAACACAGATCCTTGCTCTTGAAGCTAAGCAGCAGGTCTGTGGCTCATGGGAGACCAAGTGTGCCTTTGGCACCCTGTAACAATACTATCAAATAATGTCAGGGGCCTATATATAGCATGGCCCTGAGATCGGCGGCCCATATTCCATTTGGAGGAGCCAAGGATGGAAAATCCACCTCCTGACTACGGGCCTCTTCGAGGCTCTTGCTTAATTCCCGTTACTCCTGCCGTCCTGCCAATAAGCTTCATGTACCCGTCGGGAGTCGTCTCTCCCACTTCTGAGAAGAATGGATCCAAGAGATCTCGGATCCCTGGGTCCTGAATATCATTTTCAACGGTTATTTAGTCAACAACACCTCTATTCCACTGGACAGGTTTGTCAAGATCAACCTTCTACAAGCTGCCAAGGAGGCGATCCTAGAGGCCTACATTCAGGACTACATTTGCAAAGGGCTCTGGAGGAGGTTCCGGCAGGAGAACGGGCCTAGGGATCTATTCACCAGTTTTTCTGGTTCCCAAGGCTTCAGGAGATCTCCGGATGATTATCGATCTGAGATATTTCAATCGATTTATAAGGAAGGTGAAGTTTCGTGTAGAAACCATCAGGTCAGTAGTTCACGTCGTCAATCCTGGAGACGTGATGGCAACCCTGGACCTCAAGAATGCATATCTGCACATCCCGATCCATCCTGGTTCCAGGAAGTATATCAGGATCACGGTCCAGGTGTCCGGTGTCGTCAAGCATCTTCTGTTGCCCTTCTCTTTGGCATTTCTTCTGCCCCTCACACTTTTACCAAGGTGGTGGTTCTGTGGTGGCGGCTTTGAGGCTTCAAGGACTGACCATCATTCCTTATCTGGACGACTGGCTTTGAAAGCCTCTGCTCTAGCGGTCCTAACCCAACTTCTTCAGGTAACAATCTCCTTTCTGTTCCACCTAGGTTGGATCATCAGCTGGTAGAAGTCGAACGTGAGCCCGTCGACTTCAGTAAGATATCTAGGCTTCATAACCGACTCCGCTGGGATGTCGCTCCAGTTGACTCCAGAAAGAAGATTCCGGGTTCAGAACACGGCAAGTTCCTTTCCCGGCGAGTTCCAATCCGGACTCTCATGAAGATGTTGGGGCTCATGTCAGCGTCTGCGGAAGCAGTCCCTTGGGCTCTATGGCACCTCCGCCCTCTACAGTCGGAGGTCCTCTCCTAATGGAATGGCAGCCCTGCTGGGCTAAACTCCCTGTGCTCCCTGACTTGGCAAACTCGGTATTCCCTCAGATGGTGGTGCCATCTTTTAGACGGAAGTCTATGACCCAGCCAGTCTGGGTCATATTGACTACGGATGCGTCCTAAGTAGGCTGGGACGCTCACCTAGACGACACTCCAGTTCACGGGACCTGGTTTCCTCAGGAGTGGCTTCTTTCATCCAATCTCCGCGAGATTCAGGCTATCCGGCTAGCCCTCCTTCACTTAGCCCCTCAGATCCGGGGCAAAGCGGTGAAAGTCCAGTCAGACAATGTGACTGCGGTACTTTACATCAACCAGCAGGGAGGCACAAGATCACTTCCCCTCTTGTCAGAGATCGGGGTGATTCTGGATTAGACAGAGTTGTACCTTCCCACTTATCTGCGATCCACATCCAAGGCTCCCTCAATATGATAGCGGCTGAGCCGCGGTCTTCCGTCGGTAGAGTGGTCTTTACATCCGGAGAATCAAGCAGATAGTCCTCAAGTGGGTATGCCAGAGGTGGATCTCATGGCAACAAGGTTCAATGCCAAGGTGGAGAGGTTCTGCTCCTCTACAGGGAGGACAACCCCTGGCGTTAGACGCTCTGTCAATATCCTGGAGGTTCAGGCTGGCTTACATCTTCCCTCCCTTTTCCATGATACCGAGGGTATTGATGAAAATCCGTCAGGATCAGGCCTCGGTGATAGCCATCATACTGTTTTGGCCGAAGAGATCCTGGTTTACCTAGCTCACCCAGTTGAGTCGAGGACAATATTGGAGGCTCCCCACAGCAGACCCTGGTGTCGTGGGACACTCACCTCTGCTCAGATCTGCACAGATTCAACCTGACAGCCTGGAGGTTGATCAGTCCCTTCTCGGAATAGAAGGGCTTTCAGAGTCGGTCCTGAGAACGCTGTCTCATTCTAGAGCGGACCCTACCAAGAGAGCCTACTCTTGTATTATGAGGATATTCTCATCCTGTTGTACCTCAACTGAGGAGGCGTCTGCAGATCCGCCCCTCTCCGCTATCCTTCAGTTCCTGCAAACGGCCTTGATAGAGGCCTTGCCCTTTACTCTGAAGATTCAAGTTTCAGCCATCTCAGCTTGCCTTAACAGGCTTTTTCTCAGGACCCGCTGATCGAACGGTTCCTTAAAGGAGCTGGAAGATTAAAGCCTACAGTACTCAGACCCCTTTTTTTCAATGGGTTTTTCAGTAGTTCTCAGGGGGTTAGCATCTCCCCCCTTTGAACTGTTAGAGGAGGTGGACATCAAGTTCGTCACTTGGAAGTTTGTCTTTCTCCTTGCAGTGACTTTGGCCAAGAGGGTCTCTGAGCTTCAAGCTCTCTCAGCACATGAGCCCTATTCTTACATGACCGGGACCTTCTTAGATTCCTCCCGTATTGTAGGCCTAAAGTTCCTTCCTTCCAGAACATCAACCAGGTGATATTCCTCCCGGTTCTGTCGACATCTACCACCTCCTCCTAGGAACCTGCTAGACATCCTCTGGACGTCTCGAGATGTCTCCGGATCTATGTGGATAGATCAAGGAGTTCAGGAAAGATGAGAATCTGCTAATCCTGTTGCCGGTAAGTTTAAAGGCTATAAGGCATCCAAACCTTCCATCAGTCGGTGGATTGAGGAGGCTATTAAGGAATCCTTTGTTTCCACAATCTCTGGACCCTCCGGGATTCGTGAAGGCCCACTCTACTAGAGTTGTGGCTACTTCTTTTGCCGAGAGGAGTCTTCTGCCTCTCAACATGATTTGAAAAGCTGCCTCCTGGAGCTCTGAATCGACATTCATCTCCCATTATAGACTAGATGCCAGTCTAGCTGAGTTTTCGGCCTTTGGGCAGACTTTTCTTAGTTCTGCCAGGCAGGAAGGCCCTCCCTAGGGTTTCTTCTTGCTATCTCCCCATCTGTGCTGCTGGTAGGACGTAAGGGAATCGTTAATTTCTAACGATAATTTGTTTTCCCTTAGTCCTAACAGCAGCACACAAATTTCCCACCCTAGTAAGTCTAGTTTTCTTCTTACTATAAACACAGTGGGCTGGGGGTTGACTTCCTCCTTTTAAGGAGACACTTAATTGTTAAATTGAGTTATTAGTCTTGGGCTCATTAAACATTCCGCCGGTCCTGCCAGTCCACGGGGGGTGGTTAACCCCATCTGTGCTGCTGTTAGGACTAAGGGAAAACAAATTATCGTTAGAAATTAACGATTTTAGTACAATGCCAGAAAATATGGATCAAAGAGCCCGGAGCAGCTTGACATCTCCAGCATAACTGGGAAGTCGAGGGGAACAATTTATGAAGGCGAGTCGGGACATAGTACCATCTCGTTAAAATTTTATAGCCAGCCTCTTGGTATTTACTGGCAATGGAGGATTTGTGAATTCAGTGGAATATTTTGGATCATTGGTCTGGAGGAATGTCCACCTGTAAATCTTGTATCCATTTGTCTATGTATGGAGGACGGTAATCCGGAGGGGGTGAGATCAGAGAGCTGTATATTTCTGAGAGCGTGTCGGTAGATCCCTTCGCCTATACAGGTTTTTTTTAAAGAGTGTGACAGATCTATCATAACCCGAGGAAGGGGGGATCGAGGCAAGAAAATCGGCTAACTGTCTCGATCTCCACTGTCCCAGTGAGCAAGGTTCAGTGATATTAAAAATTTCCGCATAATTAAGCCATCTACCTACTGTTCGAAAAAGGGGGCTCAGCATTTACCCCCCACACGCCACTGCATAAATGGACCACCGGAGCAGCCTACTGGGAAGTCCGGGTGACCTAGTATCGGGAACAGTGGGGATGGGGCCAGGAAAATCCATGGCGTCTCACTATATTTATGAAATTGTAGCAAGGTGGGGCCTGTTCCTTACTTTTGGTGTGTGTTTGGAGTGAGTGATTTTTTTTTTTTTAGGCATTTTTCCATAGACTGAGGCCTCATGCACACGACCATATGTATTTTGCGGTCCGCAAAAAACAGTTCTGCAAAAAATACGTTTGACGTCCGTGTTCATTTAGTATTTTGTGGAACGGAACAGCTGGCCCCTAATAGAACAGACCTATCCTTGTCCATAATGCGGGACAATAATAGGACATGCTCTATTTTTTTGAGGAACGGACATACGGAAATGGAATGCACATGGAGTAACTTCTGTTTTTTTTGCTGACCCATTGAAATGAATGTTTCCGCATACGGTCCACAAAAAAACGGACCGAACACAGAAAGAAAATAATAATAGCCCTAATGCCTCATGCACACAAACGTATTTTGTTTCCGTGTCCGTTCCGTTTTTTTTGGATAGGATGCGGACCCATTCATTTCAATGGGTCCACATAAAATACGGACAGCACACCGTGTGCTATCCGCATCCGTATGTCCGCTCCGTAGCCCCGCTAAAAAGATAGAACATGTCCTACTCTTGTCGATTTTGCGGACAAGGATAGGCATTGTTACAATGGATCCTCAAAAAAACGGATGCAATACAGATGCCAAAAGGACGTCATCGGTATTTTTTGCAGATCCTTATATTGCGGACCGCAAAACACATACGGTTGTGTGAATGTAGCCTAACACTTGACATGACAAAATGTTTGTATGAAAAAAAGGCAAAAAAAAACTGTGTGAAGCAACCCCTAGATTACTTTTAATCTGTTAGATAATTATAAAACATTAGCCCTTAAAACACAGCTTGTGCATACTAGCATTGCTTACTTAGTCACTATTAAAGTGAACATGTCCAGTGTGAACGCGGCCATATGGGGCCAGTGATTGATTACCCATTACCAACCCCAGCCTTCCAGCACTCTGATTGCATAACTGCCCCGTGTGTGTTTTAGCTTGTCTTCTGCAGAGCAGTGATGACAGCTTTAATTAACGAAATCACTGTTACATGCAGAAGAGCAGTAATAAGCCGCCCGTCTTATCATAACTACAAAGAAATCCATGGTTTATAGAACTAGGAGTGCCTTCATTATGGCTCTCCCAGATCTGCTACAGAATAACTAAATCTCTCTCTCTGATTGCTAATTATACCTCCCTACAACTGCATCCTACACAGAGAGCGGTTATATTATTAACCAGTTCAGAGCTGGCAGTTATACCATATTCTTTAGGAAAAATAAGGCCTTTCAACCACCATGTCACGTGCACAAAGCTTAAGAAAGGAATGACATGCTTCCATTGTATACATTAAATCATGTATTTTGTGATTTCTTTGACAATTCCAACCAAATCATATTTCTGTGTAATATAGGAATACTATATTCAACAAACATTTTTAGTCATTTTTGTCTAACTAAATTTAAAGCTGGTCAATACCACCACATACATTCCACTGTGAAGTACTATAAGGCCCCATGCACACGACCGTTGTTTGTTTCCGCGTCCGTTCCGTTTTTTTTCACGGATAGGATGCTTCCCCATTCATTTCAAGGGGTCCGTCAAAAAATGCGGATGGTCAACCGTTTTTGTTCTGCATCCGTGATCCGTGTTTTCATTCCGTCAAAAAAATAGAGCATGTCCTATTTTTTTCACGTTTGCGGACAAGGATAGACATTTTTACAATGGATCTGCAATAAAAATCGGATCCGTCAAAAAAAACGGTCCGTCATCCGTTTTTTTTGACGGACGCAAAATTTGCAGGAGGAGCAGAAGCGGAGGCAGGCAACGGTCGTGTGAATGTAGCCTAAGGCTTTGTTCACACTTCAGTGTTTGGTCAGTGAGTGACTTCCATCAGTGATTGTGAGCCAAAACCAGAAGTGAAGCCTACACAGACATATGGTATAATGGAAAAATCTGCACCTGTTCCTTGCTATTGACCCGAACCTGGTTTTGGCTCACAAATCACTGATGGAAATCACTGACCAAACACTGAAGTGTGAACAAGGCCTAAGAGTACAGTCACACAATCAGGTTTTGGCATGCCATTTTGGAGGCCAAAACCAGGGGTGAATTCAAAAAAGAGTAGAAGTCGTATCTGTCCTTTATACTTTCTCTCCTTTTATTTTCCACTCCCAATTTTGACTTCCAAAACTGCATCAGGAAACCTGACTGTGGGGCCACACCCTAAATAACCCAATGCCTGTTTACTCCCTGACATTTCAAGGCTCAGCCCTTTCTATTAAAGGATATCTGTCAGCAGATTTGTTCCTATGAAACTGTTGGTCCCATGTTCATATGTGCCTGCATCGCTAGGAAAATTATGTTTTAATACATGCAAATGAGGCTCTAGGAGCAACAGGGGCGTTACCATTACACCTAGAGGCCCTGCTCTTTCGGCAACTGTTGTGCCCTCTCCACTTTTATTGACAGGACCAGGCAGTGAAAATATCAGAACACCTGCCTGGCCATGTCAGTCAAAGGACAGGGTCACAGCAGTTTCAGAGAAAGTGGAGCCTTTAGATGTAACAGCAACACCCCCGTTACTCCTAGAGGCTCAGTTGCAGAAATTAAAACATCATTTTTCTCAGCAATGCGGGCACCTCTGAAACTGGCTAACCTGTTACATGTGCACTTGGCAGCTGAAGGCATCTGTGTTGGTCCCATGTTTATATGTGCCCATTACACCTGTGCATTGCTTTTCCTTAATGGCTCTGCTCTCTACAAATGCTGCACCCTCTCTACTTTTGATTGACAGCCAGGGTGAGGCAGTATAAACATGGTCAATCCTGACCCTGTCAATCAAAGTGCAGAGTAGAACTGAGCCTCTAGGTGTAATGTCAACACCCCAATTGCTCCTAGAGGCTCATTTGCATAATTATTTTTCTCAGCAATGCAGGCACATATGTACATGGGAACAACACAGATGTCTTCAGCTGCTAAGTGCACATGGAACAGGTCAGCCAGTGTCATAGGTGCAGATCTCCTAAGGCCTCTTTCACACGAGTGTGTCCGGATTAGGTCCGGATGCGTTGCAGATGCGTTCAGTGAAAACTATGCGATTTCACAGGCAAAGCCATTCAGTTTTGCCTGCGATTGCGTTCAGTTGTTCAGTTTTTTCCACGTGGGTGCGATGTGTTTTGATGCGTTTTTCACGCGCGTGATAAAAAACTGAAGGTTTACAAACAATATCTCCTAGCAACCATCAGTGAAAAACGCAACGCACCCGCACTTGCTTGCGGATGCAATGCGTTTTTCACGCAGCCCCATTCACTTCTATGGGGCTAGGGCTGCGTGAAATACGCAGAATATGGCCTCTTGCACACGAACGTATTTTTTTTTCAGTGTTTTGCTGTCCGTTTATAACGGATCAGTTTTTCCGTTTTTTGCTTCCATTTTGTTTCCGTTTCGGTTTCGTTGTTCCGTTCCGTTTTTCCGTTTGGCATATACAGTATACATTAATTCCATAATAAAAATTAGGCTGGTCTTAAAATTTTCAATAGATTGTTCTGCAAAAACGGAACGGATACGGAAGACATACGGATGCCTTTCCGTATGCTTTCCATTTTTTTTGCAGACCCATTGACTTGAATGGAGCCACTGAACGTGATTTGCGGACAAGAATAGGACATGGTCTATATTTAAACGGAACAGAAAAACGGAAAAACGGAAACGGAAGGCATACAGAAGACACTTCAGTATTTTTTGCAGACCCATTGAAGTGAATGGTTCAGTATACTGTCAGTATACTGAACTGAAAAAACTGCCAGTATACGGTCCGCAAAATACTGTCGTGTGCAAGGGGCCTATAGAACATGCTGCGATTTTCACGCAACGCACAAGTGATGCGTGAAAAAAAAAAAACGCTCATGTACACAGACCCATTGAAATGAATGGGTCAGGATTCAGTGCGGGTGCTATGCGTTCACATCACGCATTGCACCCGCGCGGAAAACTCGCTCGTGTGAAAGGGGCCTAACAGATGCCATTTAAAGAGGAACAACACCGAGTGACCCAGACTTTGGTAAATTTAGAAGGGCATTCCCTATTTCAAACAATGCAATATTTTCATAGCCGATAACTTTGGTATTTTTCCTGTATTTAATATGACTTCTGTTGTTGGAAGCCAATAGGTTTTTATGAAACACACTACAAAATTGTGTTTTAGCTGACTTTTAAATCACTTTCGATGTGTTTTGTTCCTGAACAGCATGCTCTCAATATTGCTTTTCCCATAGATTATCTTGTCTATAGGAAAAGAAATCCCGAATAAAATAAAAAAATGTGTGGCAAAGTAAAAAAAAAAAAAGGCATTAAACACTTGTAACAATGCATAACTTGCATGATGTTTTAACAAGCCCCCTAAATTTTGTATGATTGAAATGTAAAAGTGGCGCCTTAGTTGCAATTGAATGATTAAAGTTAACAAGTCTTCAGTAAAGTGTTTAAAAGTGTGCCAAATTTGTCATTTACAAAAAAATTACTCTAAAGATCTATTTCATGCTTTAATATTGAATATTCTCTGCTGTTGTGTTTTTGTATGTGTTTCATTCACACTGAGGCTTGTATGTACTTTGTGTTACAGCATGTCTATTTTCTGCAAATTTGGAGATAGATGTTTATCAGCCTCGACTCCCAGCTACTGAATTAGTGCTAAAATAGATGACTGAGACAGCCTGTCATGGCAAATAAATGTGATGTATTGCCATGGTAACAAAATCACATATAGCAGCAACCAATATTGATTAATTGTGCAGCCTGAATCTTTCTCCACTAGTTATACTCAGCGAACTGTGTGTATGCTGCTTAACTGGTCGAGTGTAAATACTTCTGCTATACTATAATTTTGTGTAGCATATCATTTAATATATATATATATATATATATATATATACAGACACATATTTTATGATTGTATTTTACTCATTTTGGGCTAAAAAAAATAATTTCAGTTGGTATTTTTTTAAAATTTTGAGCCGTCCTGTCACAAAGGGTTAACTGTATCCTGCTTGTTAAACACCACACCACGTTTTCTAATGGTTTGTATAATATGTTTGGAGTTGTATAAACTCCTATTTAAATGTGCCTGTTTTTTCATCTACAGGCTACATTCAGGTGCACCTGGGAGGCTCTGGGCCAGATCAGCCGGTCTTGGGTGGGGCTCACAGGCACCTCCCACCTCCCATTGCAAGCATGGTTACATGCTAGAGGTCACTGGTGAGCTGTTTGTGAGTCCAACGGCCCCTGGTATCGCCCATACGGCACAGGTAGGTTGAGTGGTAGGGTCTCGGTCTACTTGAGAGACCTTGGCGTGGTGTCCGAGCTTAGGACATGTCCTCCTAATAGGATGTGTCGAACTAACCTCTCAATTTTAACATCAGTGTGAGGGTTTAGTATTGCCACAGAGTGCACCTGCCTTTACTATGGCTATGTTTTTGATTGTTCTCCACATCCACATTATCGTTATCATATGTAGGATGGTTATTGTGGTACTTGTAGTCCATTGCTGGCATCTTCCATTGTATACATTTTTTGCTGTTGATTGCTCCTAGCAACGGACTACAAGTGCAGGATGTGCTCCCCTAGATACATGCACAACTGCATATGGGTTGAGCATATCCTGCTTGTTAAACACCACACCACGTTTTCTAATGGTCATGTAATAACCCTCATCTCTAAATTGCTAAAAGATCATAAACATTTATTTAAGCGACATTCTTACCAGTAAGATAAGAATTAAGCTTTGAGTGTTCATAAGGTCAGAGATAAGGAGCCCATCAGCTCCCTTCCTGACAGAACAGAGAGAAAATACAGATCCTGCTAGTAGATAAACTCAAAACTATGCAGGGAAAATGGCTCCTCATTTCTAATAAAGACCAATTGAATAAACGACTTTTAGCTCAAAATAAGAACAATGTAATAATAAAAAGAATTGCCACCAAAGTTAAAGACTATGATACCTTTGGATGCATTTTTTTAAATTATTGCAATCTACTTATCGTTAGCTAAAATAATTTTACCAATTGATCTTAGTTAAACATTTTCATCTGTCTTGGTTTCACTGCATCTGCAGATTTGTTTTTTCTTCTCAGTGGAACCTGTTAGAATGCTGCTCTGCAGGCTGGATCTGTAGCCCTTACCCTCAGTTCACACTTGCGCATTTTACAGCGCGTTCGAACGCGCTGTAAAACGCATAACTGATGCAAACCAATGCTTTCCTATGGGACTGGTTCACATTTTCGCGTTTTACAGCGCGTTCGAACGCGCTGAAAAACGCCCAACGCATAAACAAGTACTTGAGCTTTTTTTGGGGCTTTTGTCGCGCGTTTTGGCCCATAGACTTCAATGGGAACACGCAACGCTTGTATTGTGCGCGTTTTTGACACTGAAAACGCGCGTTCGAATGCGCGTTTATGAATTTGCAACATGCTGGAAAGGCCAAACCCCAGTTGCTAGGCACAGTTTGGAGAGAAGCCAACACTGCAGTCAATCACACAAACGTGCGTAAAACGCGCGTTTACTATTGTGCGAAAAACGCGCACAAAAACGCGTGTAAAACGCGCGACAAAAATGTGCGGAAAACGCGCGTCTCAGAAACACTCAGGTGTGAACCCAGCGTTATCTCTAGCTCTCTTACAGCTCGTAAACACTCATTTAAGCTAAATTCTTACTTAAAAAATGAACAAAAGATAATCAAAAGGTCACTTATATTTCATAATCACATCAATAAAAACTACAGCTACAGCCCATGCAAAAAACGAGCCCTCACACAGCTTCGTCTGTAAAAAAAATAAAAAAAGTTCTGGATGTCAAAATTTGGTGACACAAAGCATTTAAAAAAAGTTTTTTTTATTTTTAAATGGTAGTTAAACATAGCAAAAACAATTTAAATTTAGTATCTCAATAATCATTCTGACATGCACGTCATTTTTACCATACAATGTACACCGTAAAAAAAAATCCTAAAAACAATGGCGGAACTGCAGTGTTTTTTTAACACTGACACCACAGTAGTTTGATAGACAGTACATTAGACATACCACAAAAAGGTACCATTAAAAAAAATGCAACTCATCTCGGATAAAAAAGCCATTATATGGCTATACTAACGGAAAAATAAAAAATAAAATAACTTTTAAAACGTGTATATGGAAATAATAAAACAATTGCCAAATCCTTAAGTACCAAGCTAAGCTGTGTCTTTAAAGGGATAGAGTTATGATTATGATATGGAATCAAACAGTGATTCCCATTAAAACATTTTACATTAATAATCTACAAACACACATAATAAAGTTTGAGATTTGTGATTTGTTCATAATGAATTAAGTTAATGCATTTACCAGGCTGGAAATCTTATTTCATGTTTTAGTTGTTATATTATGTGCTTCAAGGATTAAATATAGTTGTTTTTAGTTGACTTTATCACGTTTCTGTTACAACATAAAAAAAAACTCTTGGCAATGAAAGCCTCAAAAAGTCTGCCAAGTTTCTTTACAGATAATAGTATGCTTTACCCTTTTCAATTTATGCAGCTCTATACTTCAGTTCATAGCAACATTTTACTAACTTAATTTGAAATTAGGGGTAATATATCCAGTATTTCATGAAGCATTTGGTTGGATTATTTAGACAGTTAGTTGACATGGTTCTCTGATTCTACAGTTGTATAATTCATCTAACTTGCCTTACAAAACAAGCCTTTATGGCATTGTTCAAACATAAAGTATAAAATACATTCAGTATATAAAAAAGATAAAGTATTATATGCAATGATTGCTTATTTTCAGCTCCTCAAGTGTATAATAAGTAGAGATGAGCAAAGTTTTCAAAAATTGGTTGCTTTGCCAAATTTCTTGCAAAAATTTGCTTCATTAAAAATTAATTAGTCAAAAAGCTTATTAAATCGGGTCTATTCCAATCTGCAGTTAAACTGCAGGGAGAATGTATCTGCGTGTACATTACTGTGCATCGCAGCAACATGCATAGCTAGTCCTTTCCGGTAGCGAAACAGTTACTGTGTGTCATAATGACAGGCAGGTCACAAATATGGACTTGCGCATCATTGTGCAGGCCACGAACATTCCTAGCTAACCCTTAGGTAAAGCAAAAGAAAAGCATACAGCAGCCTTCACTAGAGCGAAAAAAAAAATATGTACAATATGCCCCGGCAAGAGCTGTGTCCCAATGACCCTTTAGTGGAACAAAATAAGGACATGGAGGCAGCACCAATAAATTAGTGGAGAAAAAGAAAAGTTATTTTAATCTATGTTGTGGCAGTACAAAAATTGCATTTGAATACCTTCTGTTAGCTGTAGAATGCATGTGCATCACTATTAGGCTTAGTTCACACTTCATTATTTGGTCAGTTATTCTCATCAGTTATTGTCAACCTAAAGCAGGTGCAGGTCCAAACAACAGAACAGGTGCAGATCTATTCATGATACCTAATCTGAGAGTAGGCTGTACTCCTGAATTTGGCTCACAATAAGTGATAGAAATAACTGACCAAATAGCAAAAGTGTCAACCTTACAGGTAAATGTTAGCGTCAGGTCTAATTTATCACCGTAAATTTAACTGCGCAGTGGCCCAAGTTCCAAGTATTGTTCCCATGACAGTGGGGAGGGTGTCAGCAGTAAGGCTGTGTTCACATTGCTGTTTATTTTTCCATTGTTTTGATCCCTCAGGAAAAAAAAATGGATACTGTATTTTGCGCATCTGCCTTCAAACCATCAGTATTTGGTCAGCATTTGATCAGTATTTTTAAGGCAAAAATAGGAGTTTCTTTTCTGTACTTCTGACAAATCAGAAGAATGGAGAAATAAACGGTGATGTCAACACGGCCAAACTAGTGCCCCTGTAACAGACAGGTGAGGGTGGCAAAAGCAACAATAGTGGCCCCGGAACAGAGTAGTAAGGGTGGCAACAGCATGAAGAGTAACAAAAGTGGCACCAGAACAGAGTGGGGAGGGGAAGGCAACAGCAGTGGCAGTAATAGCACAAGATGGTGGCAGATCACAGTAGGAGCAGATTGCAGTAGAGGCAGTAGGTGTGTGGCATCAGGTGGGTGGCAGCATCAGAATAGTGGCAGTTGCTTGTGGCAGAAGTAATAAGCCATTTGTCACAACGCTCTGGTGTGGCAGCACACTACAGTAAGATCATTACTACCAGAATGACCTAGTCTGTTACATTAGGCACTGGTGTCTGGTAATCAGTTGATCCACACATGATTCATCTTTATAAAGGTTAGTCTCTCAACATTTTGTGTTTAAAGGTGAGCTCTCTTTGGGATAACTATGCCACCTGCCACACTAAACACCCACTCTGATGCCACACAACTGGCCGTGCAGGAAAGCTTGTCCATGGCAAACTTGGCCAGTTTGGCTGCCCAGTAATCCAGGGTGCAGTCCAAGTATGCCAACACCTGCTGGTTTAGGTTCTGCTGCATGTCCTGCTGGGTGTTTTTTCAGTAGCTGGCTGCAGAAAACTGCTCATGAGAGACTCAAGACTTAACTTTCGGCTGATGAAGCTGGTGCTGCTCCTGCGTCCCCCCATCCCCTCCAGCAGTCATGACAGTGGAACGTGGAGCTCAGAGAGTCCCCCCTGGTTAGACCTTCATGAGGGGGGATGATGGTGGATTCATGGAGGTAGCGACCAACCGACTACAAAGGATGTCTCGATAGTTGATTTTTTCATCCCTTTCAGTAGGTGTAAAAAATGCCCCCATTTTAGACTGGTAGCGAGTGTCTAACATTGTGAAGAGCCAGTAGTAATCCCTCTTATGAATAGTGATAAAGCAGCTGTTACTACGCAAGCAACTCGGCATGCATCTGCCCATTTGTGCAAGGGACTCTCTTCCTTCATATCTACTACATACTGCCACGGTCTGTAGTGGTCATCTGCGTCATCTTCTTCATTGCCCTCTATCTTCTCATGCTCCTCCTGCTCTTCTCCTGGCACTTATGCAGATAAATCACCTAGCTATGTATAGAATTATTGGGTGTTTATGTCCTCCTCCTCATCCACATCCTTCTCCAGTGTTAGTTCAGCTTCCACAGGGATCAGGTGGCTGTGGTATGTAGGCACCATATCTTCTGTCCCCTCGCCAGTTAGATTTATCAGCATCCCTCCAGGATGAGAAGGAGTGGAATGATGTCATTCATCCTGTAGACCTGGTAACTGACAAATAACGTGGCCTTCTCAAAGGGTCAGAATAAACAGCAGGTATGACACTTAAGAAGAAGTCCTGTCTGCATTATCAAGAAACCATTGAATCAAGGATAACCGGCACACTCAGCCTGGAATGTACGCGGAGAGCGAGGGTATAACTAGAGAATTGTGCCCAATATTAAAAACTATTTAATAAGTATCTAATAACAATAATGCATCATTAACCACTTGCCGCCACGCTAACGCCGATGGGCGTCAGAGCGGCGGCTCTCTCAGGTCTCAGTCACGCCTATCGGCGTCATCTCGTGAGACCTGAGATTTCGCATGAACGCGCGCGTTGTGCGCGCGCGTTCATGTGATCGGAGCCGGGACAACTGAAACTACAGCCTGTCAGCGCTGATCATGCGCTGGCAGGCTGTAGATGCGGAAAAAACCGCATTTAAATCGCATATCAGACGCTGTTTTGTAAACAGCGTCTGATATGCCTGCTGTCTGCTCGAGGAAACAAAGGTAAAGTGCACCAATCACTACACACACCCCCCACCCCCCATCACTGGTAATTTTTAACCCCTTCCTCTTCATTTTACTATGCATTCTTTATTAAGAATGCTATTATTTCCCCTTATAACCATGTTATAAGGGAAAATAATAGAGATCGGGTCCCGTTGCTAAGCAACCATGCAGGAAAATCGCAACGCATCCGCACTTGCTTGCGGATGCTTGCGATTTTCCCGCAGCCCTATTCACTTCTATGGGGCCTGCGTTGCGTGAAAAACGCAGAATATAGAACATGCTGCGATTTTCACGCAACGCAGAAGTGATGCGTGAAAATCACCGCTCATGTGCACAGCCCCATAGAAATGAATGGGTCCGGATTCAGTGCGGGTGCAATGCGTCCTCCTCACGCATTGCACCCGCGCGGAAAACTCGCCCGTGTGAAAGGGGCCTAAGAGGAGGACCATGAAAATCACTCAACAGTAAAACAAAAACAGAACTGTAGTGCACAGGAACAGAGGGCGCTCCGACCACCGGTAGCAATATGATGTCCACAGTGACCCTTCAGGGTTCTGAAGGAGGCCTGGGAGTCGGAATCGCAGCAAAGCCGAACGTAGTATCCGATGGTATCGGGATGTCAAACCAGTCCGGCACCTGTAATGATGGGACATCCAAGAAATTGCCTAGGTCCGCCGCTTGATCAGGGGAGTGGAGGGCAAACGTGGCACCATTCCTGCGGACTATGAGATGAAACGGGTGACCCCAACGATACGTGGCCCCCGCCTCAGTGATGACTTGCAGGGTCGGCTTAAGGGATCTCCTCATCAGTAGCGTACGTCTCGAGACGTCTGGGAGGATTTGGACCTGAGAGTCGCCAAACAAGACAGGACCATGTCGCCAGGCTCTTTGCAAGATATCCTCCTTAACACGGAAGAAATGGACTCGGCACAGCACATCTCTAGGGTTAAGAGTTCCAGCCCGCCTCGGGCCCAAGACCCTGTGAACTCTGTCAAGTTCGATCTCCGTGTCAGCAGGCTTATCTAGGAGGGTATTAAATACAGAAGTGACTACCTTCCGTAGGTCAGTGGTTGGGACGTCTTCAGGTATGCCCCGTAGTTTAACGTTATTTCGACGGCCACGATTTTCTTGGTCGTCAAGTTGTAGGAGAAGATATTTATTCAGGGCGGTCTGGGACGCAATGCTGTTCTCCACCACGGTAAGACGTAAATCAAGATCGTCCGACCTTTGGGCCTGAGAGGCTAACTGTGTAGAAACAGATGAGATATCAGCTTTCACCTCCTCTATCGCCTTGTCATGTTTTGCTTCAACAGACTTAATCAGAGCCTCCAAGTCAGATTTGGTAGGTAAGGAGCTTAGTATCGACCAAATATCTAGTCTAGGCCTTTTAGACCACCTGGAGGAGGAAGCTGAGCCCGAGGCGGACATATCTGAATCGTCCGAGGGTGAGTGGGTATGAAAAATCGCCGGGGTGGACAACAGGTCACCAGGCACAGATTGTGAGGTCAGACCTACATGAGGAACAAAGTCCGGAGCAGTAGGGGAGAGTCCTCCAGGTAAACTTCGTGCAATAGGAGAGGAATGGTCCTCTTGCCTGTTGACTGCGGGGGGGTCACAAGTTACGGTGGAATCTGAGCTAGTAACAAGTTTCCGCGCTCCTACTGCCAGGGACCATGCAAAAACTCCGGCGGGAGCAGTCACAGCCGGATCGGTAAGTACAGGCTGGGGGGCCATCTGGTCAGGGGCGCCGGGTGAAGATCGCTGGGCCTGCGCCTGTGGCGCCACCGTCGGCAACGAGAGGAGTGCTTCAGGGGCAACTGACCTGGTCCCGGGCGGCAGCGGAGGTGAGCCATTGTCTGCAGGCCGCAGCTGGGTCCCGTCGGCACAGGGGGACAAGGAGGCCTGTGAAGGATGGAGCGGGGAGCGCACCGCCTCTGTAGCACTCACAGCAAGGTCCTGTGCGGGCGCCATCTTGGAAGGTACGGGCGCGCACTCTGTAGCCGGCTGCTGGGAGAAAAACCTCCTGATATGCGGTTCTGAAGCGAGAAAAGTGGTACCACGTCGACCAGCACGTCGTACCATCGCGGTGGTGTGGCAAGCAAGGGCTGCTGGAAGGTAAAATTCACTTGGGTAGGGCCCGGGGTCCGGGAGCTCTGCAACAGTGCGTCTTCACACAGCCATGCTCAGGCCACGCCCCTTCCTGGTTTATTTTAAAGAATGTGAGCTGCACTTGTCTGTGATAACGCCCCCTGCCGTGCTAAACACACGTTGAGACAATACACTGGCTGCAGGTTCTCACATGACCCTG
The DNA here is from genome assembly GCA_033119425.1 of Bufotes viridis. Taxonomy (NCBI): domain Eukaryota; kingdom Metazoa; phylum Chordata; class Amphibia; order Anura; family Bufonidae; genus Bufotes; species Bufotes viridis. Next base: position 144,268,090 of record CM065590.1, on the reverse strand, counting down.
AGAGGTAGTGGGCGGGAGGGCTTGCCTTAATTGGCTCCCAGGCTGACAAACAGCCTGGATGAGCCAATCAGTGCTGCAGTAGACAGGGAGGTACCCTAGCAGAACAAACAGAACACTATTCTGTGCTGGGCTGTGAAATAGGGTGGTTGAATGTTAAGGTGTCTTCCAGAAAAATGATCTTGGGAGTCAGGAACAGTCAGAAGTCAATGAGGGACAGTCAGAAATCAATCAAGCTTATTGCCAAGGCTAGGATTCCAAAGAAGACTTGTCTCTGTTGTGTAGAATAGGGACAAGCAGTGCAGAATAGCAGCGCAGCTGACAGTAAGGGAAAGAGAAGTCAGGAGCTGCGACTGGATGTGTCCGCTAGCTGCGTTCTTCCCCCATCTTTAAAAAAATCTTTTTTGTTTTTTTGTGGGGTTCAATTTAATTAAGCAGCATACATATGTGATTGCTGCAGTGATACCAAAGGTATAGCAGCAATGTACCTGACTAACCATAGACAGCCTTGTATGTTCCATGCTAAACTGCTTCTGCTAGTGCCACTATTGCAGCCATATGCCACTACATATGGCTGTATGTACCCTTTCCACATAAAAAAATAAATGAAAAAAATTATGAGTCATAGGAGGCTAAAGGGGTTATATACCAACTTTCAGGACAATTGGAGCATTTTCAGTTCAGCCCAAATCCAAACTTTTTCAAAAATTTGGCAAACTGGACCCAAAATTAATCCTGGCTTGTTTGCTCATCTCTAACTTCCACTATAAACCAACTTTTTAATCAGTTGTCTGACACCTACTGGTTGTCACAGTATGCTGAACCTGTAATTTCCAAACAGCAGGGAAGTCACAGGTTGTAATTTCATAACAGTTAGGGAGACACAGGTTATAGTTTCACAGCAGCTGGGGATCTACTGGTTGCAGACCACTGATCAATAAAGTGTTCAATGGTCAGGCTTAGGGTGGGTTCACACTAGCGTTAGGGATTCCGTTATTGCTTTCCGTTATAACATAGTTATGACTGAAAATAACGGAATGCCCAGACAGAATGCAAAACGGAAGCCTTTAAAAGGCATTCTGTTTGCTTTCTGTCACAATACAATTCTACAGGACTTTGTTTTCCATTCTGCATAACGGGAACCAGACGGATCCGTTATGCTTTCCCATAGACTTGTATTATGACGGAAAGCAAACTGAATGCCTTTTAAAGGCTTCCGTTTTGTATTCCATCATAATAGAAGTCAATGGGCAAAAGAATGGATCCGTCCTTCCGTCTTATGGATTCTGTTATGTTCCGTTATAACCACGTTATAACGGAAGGCCATAATGTAAACCATAATGCTAGTGTGAATCCACCCTTAATTGCTCTGCCAACATTTTCATCCTGCCATTTACACCCTGTTAACAGTGATCCAACCAAGCACATTCACATGCACAATTTGAGCATGTAACATATACAGGAGTAAAGGAATCCACTTTTAACTTTCAGTGTGATATTGGAGCAAATTCTGTCCCAAAAAGAGGTCTGTTTACTAAATCATTTAATTTCTTCAAAGGGTCACTAATCTTCATTGAATCCAGTAACATTAAATTCCTTTTTACATTTACTTGATCAAGACAGACCTGGAATGTTAGTAAATGTCAGAGCTCCTATTCCGCTAAGAAGCAAGACTAATTACGTGTGACTTTGACTGAGGACCATTAACTAAAACCAGTCTTTTAAAATATTTAGTTGTGTCATTCCTAACAAACAGCCAAAAAATACAAGTAAAAGTATATGGCAGGTATGTACTTACATTTTAAATTATGAAAATGCATAATTGGCCATATTTCATTATGTAAAAAATATCATCATCAATAATGAATACAGTGTCTCATCACAATGTACAATATGTCCATCATAATACCATAAATATGTAAATACAAGCATAGAAATAGTGTAATTATGTGATTACAGACCATTCATATTAAAAGAACAATTTTCCCTCAGTAGCAAAACTTACTTCTGGCCCCTGAATAATCAAACTTGCCAACTCTCCTGGGATGTCCAGGAGGCTGCTGGAGAGAGATCTCATGGACTGCTCAAAGAGTTGGCAAATCTCCTGGGCACGGCATAGAGAGCTGTCTTCTCATGTATTGTAATTGTATATGACTCCTTTCAAACGGGCCCTGGCAATGCACAAACAGGGAAAAAGTGTTACTCAAAAAGGAGTGAAACATGAAAAAAGGGGCACTATTACAAAAAAAATATTTGGTTATATGCCATAACCTCATCCTTTCTGGAGGCCAGCCTACAAAAGTTGACAAGTATGTGTGTTATCAATGAAGCTCCTAGCAATACAGTATGCATTAACTCATGTCCTTAAAGGCGTCCAGACTTTACTACTATGTATACCGCCTCTTACTAGATCATCAAGAATACTAGCTGGCTAATGTTGTTATACAATGCACTGACTAAATTCACATCTGCACAGATATCTATAAAATGATTCCTATATAATGTTAGCAGGCTACGCCTCTAGCGTACATACTGGTTGATTGTACTTGATATGTGGCTAGTAGGGTTGAGCGAACCCGAACTGTATAGTTCGGGTTCGTACCAAATTTTGGTGTGTTCAGGGCACGGACCTGAACCCAAACTTTTAAGAAATGGTCGGTATTTCGGCGATTCTTCCCGCCTTTTGAAGGGCTACACAGCAGCCAATCAGCAAGTGTTTTACATCTTTGCCCTAAGAAGCCATCACAGCCATGACTACTAATGGTATGGCTGTGATAAGCTAAGTGCAGCATGTGACCCAGCCTTTTTATAAGCTGGAGTCACATAGTGCTGCACGTCACTCTGCTGGTGTTAGTCTAGGGAAAGGTTGCTGCCTGTGGTCTCAGGGAGAGATTAGGGAAGACATCTGTAGAACCTGTTGTTGTGCAATCCTTAAAGATACAGCAAATATTGAATACATATTTGACATTTCTGCAGTGAAATAGAGAATCAGTGTATTTTTGGAAAAAAAAGCGGTATTCCTGGTCCACAAAACAGTTGTGCATACAGCGTACAAAATACATATTTTTGCAGGGAAATAGTGCATCAGTGTGTTTTAGGGAAAAAAAGGCTGTGTTCTAGGCCCACAAAACAGTTGTGCATAAAGCGTAGAAAAACCTAAGTTTAATTTCCAGCCTTTAAATACTGCATTTGTGAATTTTGGTGACAAAAGCCGTGTTCTGGGTCCCCAAATAAGTTGTGCATACAGCGTACAAATTCCTATGTTTAATTTTCAGCAGTTAAATACTGCATTCGCGTGTTTTAGTGAAAAAAGCCGTGTTGTGGGTCCCCAAAGCAGTTGTGCATATATCGTACAAATACTAATTTTAAATTGCAGCACAGAAATAGTGCTTTAGTGTGTTTTACTGAAGAAAAGCCGTGTTCTAGGCCCACAAAACAGTTGTGCATACAGCGTACTAATACCTATTTTAAATCTCAGCACTGAAATAGTGCATTAGTGTGTTTTAGGGAAAAAAGCCGTGTTCTTGCTTTACAAAGCAGTTGTGCATACAGCGTACAAATACCTACGTTTAATTTCCAGCCGTTAAATAGTGCATTTGTGAATTTTGGGGGAAAAAAACAATGTTCTTGGTCCACAAAGCAGTTGTGCATACACTGCCCAAGTACGTATTTTAAATTTCAGCACTGAAATAATGCATTTTTCTGTTTTGTTGAAAAAAACAACGTATTCCTACTTCACAGAGCAGTTGTGCATACAGCGTACAAATGCCTATTTTAAATTTCTGCACTGAAATAGTGCATTAGTGTTTTTTTGGGAAAAAAGACGTATTCTTGGTCCACAGAGCAGTTTTCAATAAACCGCACAAATACCTACTGTGGGGAGTCGCTCTGGTAGATAGCGGTGCGGGTGCAGTACAGAGGCAAAAGGGAGTCCAGAAAGTGCAGTAAACAGTGTTTTATTCACACTTGCACAAAACAAACAGTAAACAGTCTCTTGGTGTTAATTCACACACAGCAGAAAAACGTGATGCAAAACCAAACAGTCCAATGCAGGTTACAATCACCTGGGAGGTTTTTAGGTGCAGGTTCGCACCTGGCTGTCAGCCCAGCCGCAGGACAAACCACCTCAGGCTTTCAGGCCGTCTGCACTCCTCCTTGCTGGGGCTCTTGCTTCCAGCCCAGAGAACTCCACATAGCACAGAATGGATCAGAATTCCCAAACGCAAATGATTCCACAGCCTAAAAGCAGCTCCAGGACAATAACCACCCACACACCCAGCTGCTGGCTGTGTTAAAAAGGCCCGGGAAAACCCGGCCTGGACCGTGGGGAGTAGGCACCCACCCAACTCTTTGCCTACTCCCAGTAAGAGCCGGCCCGGATTGGCTTTGCAGCCAAACTAAATAGCAATGTGTCAAAACAGCACTAGCTGCTGCTGACACGCAAGAAAACCCGGCTCTTACCTCACCGAGGCCAGGAACCTCGGTGACACGTACCTGCCATCGACCACGGTACCTTGCACCTTACCACACTACGTTTAAATTACAGCAGTAAAATACTGCATTAGTGTATTTTGTGGGAAATAAACCCGTATTGTTGTTACACAGAGCAGTTTGGGCATACAACACACAAAAACGTATTTTAGAATTTTGCAGTGGGACGTGGCCTCGGCTGCAAGCATGATGGCTGCGTGAGGTGAGAGCTCCGCCGTCCGACTGACATACAGAGGCTACATCAGCTCGTGGGAGGCTGCCCATGGGGAAGAACTTACCCCTCAAGTGCTCCAGACACCCTCCAGTTCCTCACCTGCGGTCCCCGACCATTGAAGCTCTCTGGCAGCGTGGTTCGGGTGCCCCGTATGCTGCCTGTGGCCTACCGCTTAAGAAACCCGCCAGCGTTGTTCAAAAGGTAGGGCCGTACCTGCCGCCTTCGCTTTCCTGTGCCTCTTCTGCTGCCCCAGTTCTGGCGCCGCAGTCGCTCCTCTCCCTACACGCAGAGGAGTTTACAGTGGGCCCCTGCACGCCTGTCGGGCCTCTGTTGTTGGCCCTGCATTTACGGCCTAGCGCCTCTACATTAGTGGCCTCCACCATGCCGCCCAAGATGGCACCAAAATGTGCTGGCTCACAGGCCACTCCATCGCAGTGTAGGAGGGACAGAGATAGTTCACAGGGAGAAGCCACAGATTTTTTCCAGCCCTCTGACAGTAGAGGAGGGGACCCTGCTCTGTGGAGCCAAATGTCAAACACTGGGGAGGATGCTGAGGACGGGTCTCTACCCCCCTCACAGGATTATTATGCGCTACACAAATCCTTGCAGCAGCTGCCTACAAAGGAGGATTTTTAGGGCTCTTGTGGCTGAGGTTCGGAAACTTGTAAAGCGGAGATATCGTCCTTACGGCAGGATTTCAAGCAAATTGCAACACAGGTTGACTCTCTTGAAACTGACCATGATGTTACACGTAAATATATTACTCGCCTGCAATCTGTTATTACTTGCTATTCCCAAACCGTCAGGGAAAACACTAGGCATTTGGAGGACCTGGATAACAGAAGCCGCAGGAACAATATTGGAATTCATGGTCTGCCGGAGTCTGACAAAGAGGAGAACCTACATGAGATTTGGGGGGATTTATTTAACTCCATTCTGGGGTCTTAGCCACTGCAACCCATCAAGCTGGACCGTGCTCATAGGGCCCAGAGACCCAAGAACTCTTCTGCTCAGCCTCGTGATGTCATATGCTGCGTACATGATTTCCAGCTCAAGGAATCTATTATGTCGAAAGTCCGTGCTCTCTGGACAATTGACTTTGGCACAATTCCCGTGCAACTATATCAAGACCTTTCTTGGCTAACGCTTCAGAAACTGAGAGCTTTGCAGCCCCTCTTGTCTGCGCTGAGAGACAGGAAAATTTCCTACCGCTGGGGATACCCTTTTGCACTGGTAGCTAACCGAAATGTCAAAACTGCCTCTCTGAGCTCCCACGGGGACCTGTCTTCTTTCTGCTCTGCTAAGGACATTCCCATTAAGTCTGGTTCAACATAAGAGATACCGTGTCTCTCCACATGAGAATCTGTCTGGACAAATGCCTCGGGATGCTCCCACCTGAACTGTCTACCTCTGAGATGGTTCTCACTGCTTGTTTTCTGTTTTTATGTTATGCGTAGGGGATGGTTTTTATTCATTCCCCTCGCTGTTCCTCAGAATTGTCTAGAGATTTATTCTGTTCTTTCTTATGATACACTGGTCCTGTGTTGGCTTGTGAGTGTTATGATGCTTTACTGTTTAAAATGTTTTGCTTTTTGCTCTAGCTCTTGCTCCTTCATGCAAGGTCAGCTCAGTCATGTCTCCGTTTTGGGAAGGTACTCCTCTGCCCCTTCCTCTCCCCTATCCTCCCTGGGATGGGAGAGAAGAGATGGGGCTTAGTTGCCTTCTTTTGGATTTCTTTATTGCACCCCACATGGAAACTACAGTCCAACGACTGGATTATTCCTCTTTTTGTTTTGTGTTTGGTGTCATGTGTCTCCGCCTTTTTCCTTATGTTTCTACCTTCATTTCCCGACCATTTTGAGCGCTATGTCCTAACTGTTTCTTTATGCAGGTATAGAGTGGGACCTTACAGTGCTCACGATCCCGGAGAGTTGTTACCCGGAAGTCAAATAGCAAGTATGAGGTCACCTTTCATTTTACCACTATGATTAAATGCTTGTCTTTAAATGTTAAAGGTCTGAATTCTAATGCTAAATGGAGGCTAGCCTTAGCTGAATGTCGCGCCCAGGGAACAGATGTGGTTTTCTTGCAAGAAACCCACTTTTACACCAGTGGTACTTTTAAATTTCCGGCTAGATATTACCCCCTGGTAAGAAGACGGCTGGCGTTGCTGTTCTTATATCGGCTACCTGTCCCATACAGGTGGATTCGTTTGGCGGGTATATTATCCTCCAGGCCTCTCTGCAGGGCACTCCTATCACTTTGTGTAACTTGTACGCCCCAAACTCGATGCAGATTTCCTTTCTTAAAAAGGTGTTCCCTCTAGGGAACAGCGCAGACTCTATCGCTTATTCGGTTTGCGTTGTTTGATTTGTGGCGTATAAATTACCCCACGTCTAAGACGTTCACTTTCTATTCCCACCCTCATAGCACGCACACTCGCATTGATTACTTCTTTGGTAATACTCCCATCCTTAGGTTGCTTGACGCTGCAGAGGTGGGCGCCATCTCATGGTTGGATTAAATGACAACCTTCTCATCAGACCCACGACCAAACAGTAGCTGCAAGATAGCTTATCTGAATATTTTCAGCTTAACAAACCCTCGGCTCGTCTGTGTCCACCCTCTGGGAGGCTCATAAAGCCGTGATCAGAGGATGTTGTATTGCGCTTACGTCTAAGCTAAAACGAGACCGTAATTTACAGTCTGATGTAATTAGGAGTCATTTGCAAACCCTGGAGGAACGGTTACAGTCACGCAGCTCGCGCCATCTATTCACACGCATTGTTGTTCTCCGTGCCAGATTGAGAGACCTGCATTCGCTAGGACTGAGAAAATACTGCTTTACTCCCGTCAACGCTTTTATGCCTGGGGCAATAAGTCGCATACCATCTTAATAAGCCAGCTGCGGGACGTGCATAGCGCCCCAACTGCCATGCGGCAACCTGACGGTGCCATTACCTATGACCCTGCTGCAATCTCGGACTTTTTCCAAAACTATTATGAGGCCCTGTACTCCTTGCCACAACAGCTGCCCTCTAATCCGGCGGAGCGTGGCGAGTTATTTTCTTCTTTCTTGAACCGCTGTCAGCTCCCCAAGTTGTCGGCGGAAGCTTTAGCGTCTCTTAACGCCCAAATCACTGCTGAGGAAATTCAGGAGGTGATTTAAAAACTCCCAAATCGTAAGGCCCGGGACCTGATGGCTTGCCATACCTCTATTATAAGACTTATGTATCCATCCTCCTCCCCCATATGGTGAACTTGTTTAATTCCTTCCTGCAGGGTTCACCAATTCCGAGGCCCATGTTACAATTGTATATTACCCTTCTGCCCAAACCCGCTAAGTATCATCTGAACTGTTCTAATTACCGTCCCATAGCCCTCCTTAATTCTGACTTTTACTCAGAATTTTACAAAACTTTTAGCCAACAGACTCGCGTGTTGGTTACCATCTCTGATCCATAAGGATCAGGTGGGCTTTGTTTTAAACCAACAAGGGGGTGATAACACAAGGATGACAATTGATTTGATTGATGTCGTCAGCAGACAGTGTCAGCAGGCCTTACTGTTGAGCCTTGATGCGGAAAAGGCCTTTGACCGCCTGAGCTGGCCTTTTATGTTTTCTTCTTTAAGACATTTTGGTTTTGGGGGCTCATTCATGGCTGCGCTTCAAGCCCTTTATACCCAGCCTACTGCTATTATTAAGACGTCTCATGCCCATTCCCGCACACTATGTATTCATAATGGCACGAGACCTCACCCTGACATTCATGGTGTAGGGATCAACCAGGTGGAATTTAAGTTGTCCCTCTTTGCTGACGATATTCTCTTAACACTGATGAAACCCCACATCACCTTACAGAACTTATTTCATCTCTTGGAGAGTTTTGGTAGGCTATCGGGCTACAAAGTCAATACATCTAAAACTGAGGCCTTGCCGCTAAATATCCCCCCAGATCTTTTAACTGTATTACACACAAATTTTCGCTTTTGGTGGAATGACACCGCCTTCAAATATTTAGGTGTCTATTTGACTAAGACTTACGCTTCCTTGTATGCACATAATCCCCCCCTTCCTTTTTCCGAGACCTCAGAAATCTCATGAATAATTGGATGCCTCTCCCCCTCTCCCTGTTAGGCCGCATAGCTGCAGTAAAAATGTCCATACTACCGAAATTGTTATATGCCTTGGAGACCCTCCCTGTGCTTATTCCTGGTGGAGAATTGAGGGCCTTGCAATCTTCGATTCTTCGATTCATCTGAAATGGTAAGAGACACATAATTTCCTACAACACCCTTACTGCCCTTAGGTCGCAGGGTGGCCTTGGGGTCCCGAATGTTACCAATATATATAATGTTTGGAAGACCTGCACATGGAAATTCCTTTTAGTATCGACTAAGTCGGCCATGGTATCTTTCCTTTTCAACCCCTTGGTTCTCCCTCACGATGTTCCGGTTCGTAGGTATAGTTGATTATAGAACCTTTGGGATTATACCATTTTATTGACTCAAGGAAAAATACAACTTGCCGGAGTCTTCTAGGTACCAGCACATGCAACTGCAGCACTTGTTTGGGTCGTTGTTTAAGGACACAAAGTTATCCACTCCAACACTATTTGAAAAACTATGCAAATTGTCTGACTCCACAAAAGGGCTTATATCTGAGATATATATTCTCCTTTCTTCACCTGCCCCACTGCGATCACTCGGCATTCGTACATGTCCAAATGAGAGGCATACTTGGGAAGGGACATATCAGCAAATGATTGGAAGCTCATATGGCAACGTGCCGCAGCGACTTCCACATGTGTTACACATAGTGTTGAGCGCGAATATTCGCGAAGCTATTTTTTTCGTTAATATCGTCAATTTGCGATTTCGCGAATATTTAGAATATTGCGGTTTATATTCGTAATTACAAATATTTGTTTTTTCTTATAGTACACAAATCACAAAGATGTCTGTGTGCTATGAAAAAAAAAAAGTGTCATATCATACTCACTCAAGTTGAGTCGCTATCGCTAAGTTTCAAGCTTGTGTCCCAAGGCTCACAGTTAATGTGTAGTGTGAATCTTCGTCATGCGATTTATTTTCCGGCGATGCGAATATCAAATAGAGCGCCAGACAAATCTTAGAATAGCTGACTGTAGCATGAATTATCACAAAGCGGGGTTTTCTGCGATGCAAATATCGCATGTCTGTGACTGTGCGCAAAAGCTCCATTCTGTGGTCGACTCGAACATAGCGATTCAGTAAATAGCGAATATATTCGTAAATTCGCAATTGCGAATATTCTTTTCCTGAATATCTAAACAGATTTGATATGGTAATAGATGAAGGGCTATGCTAAGATATTCGCAATTTCACAATCGCGAATATTTTATAACACTCTTTACGCCATATAATGTTCAAACATGCATTGAAAATGTAAGCAAAATCATTGTTGTACTTACGGTTATCAGGATTGCCTCCTCTTTAGTCTGGAACTTGCTGCTAACCATTTTCCAAATTGTCTGCAAACTTTTGCCGAGTTGGAAAAACGTTGTCAAGCTAAGCAACGGTCACAATGCGCACGCACATGCGCATTATGCAAATATTTTATTATGGATAGCGAATACGCAAATTCACAAATATTTGAGAAATATATAGCGAATAATCTATAAAATATTTGAGAAATATAGCGAATTTGAATATTACCCCTGCCGCTTATCACTAGTTACAAATAAGGAGAATTCTTACAAAAATTCAGATGATGTGGTACCACACCCCCCAGCCACTTAGACATCTTAACCCCACTTTGTCTGATAGGTGTTAGAGATGTGGGTCGCGGTTGGGATCTCATATTTATTGGGATTGCCCCATTATATTCCCGTTCTGGAGGGACGTTAGACACCTTCTGACACAGTTGCTAGAGGTTCAGTTTCCCTTGGACCCCTACCTATTTTTGTTCAATATGCCTCCCTCTCCGTTGAAGTAAATAGCTCTTCAGCTAGGGCTCCATATTCTGAATGCAGCTAGACGCCTCATATCTAGTTTTTAGAAGAGGCGGTATAGGCCATCCAGAGCGGAGCTTATCTCCAGCGTCCTCGATGTCCGTCACATGGAGCAGCTCTCTGCGACCATTGATAACCAGGTAGAAAGATTGATAAAATTTGGCAGCCTTGGGATGCATATATTGATACAATGGTTTAGCGCTTACCCTGGGTTCAGACCTGAGCGTTCTTAAAACGCGCGTTTTATGGCGTATTTCAGCCCGTTTTTGCCAATAGGAAACGCGCTTTGTACGCGCGTTCTTGTGATTGACTACTGTGGTGTCAATCACAAAATGCGACAAATGCCCCAAAAAAAGCTCAAGTACTTGTTTATGCGTATGGCGTTTTACAGCGCGTTCGTACACGGTGTAAAACGCTCAGGTGAGAACCATGCCCATAGGGAAGCATTGGTTTGCATGTGTTGAGCGTTTTACAGCGCGTTCGAACGCAATGTAAAACGCGCAAGTGTGAACTTAGGGTTAATCTGTTTTCTTTCGATAGCTACCTCCTTCCGTGTCTAGTCTTGTCCTTGTCTCTTTGTCTTTCAATTTGTGTCTCTGGTCCGTGTGTTATTGCTGAATTACCACCACGGGTTTCCATATTCTCGCCGTTCACTTTAGCTCATGCACTGTTAATTTGTCTTTGCCAGTATGGCACCTTTGATACATGCACATTTGCTGTGTATGCACTATTACATTTGATGCTTTTTGTGTACCTCTGAGACACGATACTGTACACCTCGTCTCTTTTGTATGTTTATTACTTTATTGAAAATTTTAATCAACAGACAATTGAAAAAAATAAATAAAAATTAGCAGTGACATACTGTATTTCTGTAGTTTGTTGCAATAAACATTGTTTTTGTGATACATAGCAGATCTGAGGCCTACCCTGTATTTCAGTCATTTAAAGTAACCTTTTCAACTCTGCATTTACATAGTTGGTTGCAAACACACTGGTTTTGTGGTAGATAGCACATTTGCGGTGTACGCTGCATTTCTGACAATCAAATAAAACCGTTAACTTCTGTTTTTACATTGTTGGTTTGAAAAATCTAATTTTTGGTGATTGTGAAGTAATTGTATTGAATTTACACTTTTGTGTGACCTAAAGAAATGTATTATGTTTATGACACGGGCACTGCCTTACTGTTAGTGAACTTAATTGTTGACAATTGGCAGTTAAATGCAGCAGTCTCTTATGCTTCTTTATGACTCTGCTGGCAGGGTTTCCCAGGGCCATAAACATAGTCCTGCCCCTGAAGTGGAAGAGACGGATGCCCAACCACTTAGGTTTGAGGATGGGGACAGGGGAAGACCACCGCAGCAGGTCTCTGATGATGACAAAACACAGGTACAAACCGCTGCGGCTTTCTGCTTTGTGCAGACCGACAAAAAGGGCAGGGGTGAAGACTGGGTGGAAGATGATGTTGAGAACAATGAGGTCCTACATAGGTGACAGTGACCGAAAATGTGAATAATCCTATTTTAAATTGTCGGGTGCAATATTACCTTTTTTGCCAGGTACAAAGCCCTGCTGTGCATAGATGACAGTGACCGAAAATGTGAATAATCCTCTTTTAAATTGTTGGGTACAATATTATGATTTTTGCCTGGTATGAAGCCCTGCACTGCATAGATGACAGTGACCGAAAATGGGAATAATCCTCTTTTAAATTGTTGGGTGCAATATTACCATTTTTGCCGGTTACAAACTCCTGCACTGCCTAACTGTCAGGGAACTTACAACTGGCGGTTACATTCTTGCATGACAAAGCCTTTTCAGGCTGTGAAGCCAAAGGTACTAGTCGCCAACAACATGTTTTTTATTATTTATTTTTTTAAATTAATTGCTGTAGACCCCCAAAAATTGGAAAAAAATAGAAAAATAAAACAAAGTGTAAGTGCACGGTAGTATAACAATGGTTTGGTGAGGCCGGTATACATGTCTATTCTGCATAAGGTACAAACAAGTCCTGTGGGATCCATGCCTGGTTCTTTTTAATAAACGAAAGCTTGCCCACATTGGCTGCAGACAGGCGGCTGCGCTTGTCTGTGATAATGCCACCAGCCATGCTAAACACACGTTCAGACTATACAGTGGCTGAAGGGTAGGCCAGCACCTCCAAGGCATAAAGGGAAACCTCAGGACATGTGCCCAATTTGAAGACCCAGAAGTTGAATGGGGCAGACCCAGAAGTTGAATGGGGCAGACCCAGTGGTGTAGCTAGAAATGATTGGGCACCACAGCAAATATTTGACTGGGACCCCCCTCCCACAGTAATTTTTGTGCAACCCCTTCCTTTCATGCCGCTATTCCTGGGGCTACTAAAGATCGCTCTCTCAGACCAGGCCCAGCAGCTGTTCCATCCGTTTTCTACACTGTATGTACTGCCACTGTATATAATTTTATTGAATAATACTGTTGAGGGGGCCCTGACAAAGTCTTTTAGCCCTCCTCCTCCCGGATGGGCCCCTCCTAGGTCAGGGCCCCAAAGCAATAGCTTCCCCTGTAGCTATGCCCCTGGGCAGACCCATCAGTCAGTACGTGTACTGTTCCACCATGTTGCTGAAATGCTGCCTCCTGCTAAGACGTTCCAGATCTTCTGGTGGTGCAGGTTATTGTGGCGTTATGACAAAGCTTTTCCACATTTCGTCAATGATAACCCAGCCTTCTGAGGTGTTGGTGGTGACCCAGCGACTTTTTTCTCCTCCTCCTCTGCCTTAACCCTGTGCTTCCACTGAGTCCCCAGTGTCAGATGTGAATGCCATCAGCAGCGTGTCTACTGGCGGGCGCATCCTCCTATCACACTGCAGTGAGGGAATGAAAGATGGCACGTTGTCCTTGTAACGGGGATTCAGCCGGATGGTCACCCAGTAATCAGCACAAGTTAGAATGTGGCAGTAACTCATGTACAGCATGTAGTCGTTCATGTCTGCCAGGATGCCCAGAGGCAAGGACAAGCTGTCCTCTTTGAGGGAGGTGTATTGTCTGCGTCCGCTGCATCACCCAGTGTTCCTCCTACTCCTCCTCATCCTCCGGAACTGTGCCCTGGCTGGACAATTGTAATTGGCTGGCCTTAAGTTAAGAATAAGGTGTGTACATACTTTTGTTTGTTTATATAGTTAGTTTAGCTGCATTATAGTTATTTTAATATGTTTTTAAGTAAATTTGTAAATAGTTTGTTAATGGTTTGAGTGAAATGGGGTGTGGGGGTGTTATGTGTGTTCGATTAACTGAATTGATTTTCACTGTCTGGTGTTCAGGAATTTCTGCACCCCAAATTCAGCACATGTGGCAGGCAGGGGATGTGCGTCAAACCGGCTAGGCCCAGATATGTGAATATATTTCGCCCATTAGCGCACAACACCAGGCTGGAGGCTCAGTGGCACCAACCAATCATCGGTCTGTTGTTCCATGCCTGTCCACAGCTCCGCGGTGTGGGGTTTGCCCCACAAACACAAACGTTTTAAAACAGCCTGCTGTCGTTTCCCCCTGGGTGTGCTGCTGTGGGTGGTGAAGGTCTTACGCTGAGCAGATGAGGTGGTGGTAGAGGAGGAGGAGGAAGCCGAGAAGAGGAGGTAACAGGAGGCAAAGGATGGACATTCGCAAAAATGCTATGCGCCTCAGGCGCAGCCGCCAATGCATTTACCCAGTGTGCTGTTAAGAGAGATATAACATCCCTGCCCGTGCTTACTGTTCCATGTATCGGTTGTTATGTGGATCCTGCCAGTGCACACCTGATTTTGTCCGCCACTTGATTGTGCAGGGAAGGGATGGCTCGCCTGCAAAAGTAGTGGCGGCTGGGATCCTTGTACTTTGGGACAGCCACCGCCATAAGGTCTTTAAAACTGTCCACCAGACAGAATGACAGCATTTCAAAGGACCAGGAATTTTGAAATCAAGGCATTCAGAGCCAGGGATTGCAGGTGGGTAGGGGGGTACTTCCTCTTTCTATTTCTCTTTCTCTCCACTGTTTGGGAGATGGACAGCTGATAGCTGAACACTTCCATGGGATTCGGTGGAGATGCTTGGTGACGGTGCCAGATGTGGTGGCGTTGCCGCCACATCCTCTGTTTGCTGGGTGGCAGGTGCCACTGTCACTCACTTGGGCTCAGGTTTAGAAAGTTTATCTATTATTTTTCTGTATTTAATGTTATTTTAAGTAATTTGCCAGATTTGTTTTCAGGGCATTTACCTTCATTCCGCTGCCTTTTGCAGCCCTCTAGCCTCTTCCAGGGGTATTTTACAGCCATTTTAGTGCCCAAAAGTTCGGGTCCCTATTGACTTTAATGGGGTTCGGGTTCGGGGTCAAGTTCGGGTTAAGTTCGGATCCCGAACCCAAACATTTCAGTAAAGTTCGGCCAAACTCGTCGAACCCGAACATCCAGGTGTCCACTTAACTCTAGTAGCTAGGTGTTTTTCATTTACAAATGAAGTATTATGTGCCTAACATGATGTGTTGGAGGGTAACTAAACCTTGGTTGAAATAAACTGAGATAAAGAAACTCAGATTCCTCTTCCCATTTGGCTTTTTAGCTCTACTCGGCTTTTCAAGTATTTGGCGCACAGATCCCGTATACTCTCTATGGATCAATACTTCTCACACTTGAAAAACCCAGCAGAGCCAATAAAAGCTGCAGGCACAGAGCGCTCTGAGCCGAGCTTCTGCACCTTTATTTTTCAAATAACTAGATTTAGTTACTCTTTAGGTCATTTTAAGCGTTTTCATAGTGATTTTTTTCTTTTTTAGATGGTTATCTTGTATTCTCACAGGACTGTGTATGAAATTGACTTATTTATACATTAATCAACTGTATGTATATAATGGATTTTGCCGACTTTTATTAATGTATTCTGGATGAAGGTGACAGTACCTTAGAAACTGGAGTGCATTTTGTCCTTTAAGTATTAAGCAAAGACCTTTGCTGTATTTGTGGGAGGGGAGGCTGATTACAAGGCAAGTTATATGCACCTGTGGGCCCAGGCTGGCTGGTTACTAGGCTATTTATAGGCACCTGTGGGCCCAGGCTGACGCTGATTCAGCTGTTTTCACTACCTCTGGGTCAGCTCTAGGATACAGCAGCATGGTGTGGAGGCTCCTTACGGCTGGGCGATGGCAGAATGTCTCAGGAGGGCGCTGGTATTCATGGTAGGATCGGAGTGGTTTGCATGGGACCCACACTGTGGTCTGCAACATGTAGCGCTCTGGGATTAAGCAGAGTTTGGGCGCTAAAGGGCTGAGCGTTGGTTGTTAGTGGGCTCAAGCTATGCACGCTGTGTTTGTGTATCAATGGTTGTTTAAAAAAAAAACAAAAAAAAACGCAGCAGCATCTTGTGGAGGCTCGTTCACACCTGGCCATCGACAAAAAGGGCCAGGCGAATTCTGGCACTCACTGTAGTATTGCACGTATTGGCCTGGGATCCACAGTGCGGTATGCGATTCGCAGTTCTCTGGGTCAAAGCAGAGTTGGGTGTTAACAGTCAAATGACTGTTGTTAGTATTTTTGTCTAGCTGTTTAGGGGCTTGTTAGGGGCTATTGCATATAGTTATTGGTGTAGCATGCGCCTAGAGTAGGTATGGTCGCATGTTTTCTGTTATCGGTTTTATAAGAAAAAAAAAAAAAAGTGCGTGGTTTTTGTTACCTGTTGTACATGTGGGGCGCACGTCCGCAGTTAAAGCCAGTCATGCAAGGTGTTGGTAAATGTATATCAGTGGTCTGTATATGGGGACACAAGCAGATTGGTCAAGGCGCCTGTATTTCAGTTCTGATGCTCTTGTATATAATTGTGTTTAATCTATAAACTGTATGTTATAGGCACGCAGGTGTCAGCGGTTCTGTGCTAGGTTTATAAGTGCACTATATGTCGATTAATTAACGTTGCATCAAGGGCTATATTCAAACACGTTTATATTTTCTTAGGTGGTGTTGTGGTGACCCATTTATAAAAAAAAAAAAAAAACAACCCTGCAGCATTATGTGGAGGTTCATTCGCGCCTGAGTAATGGAAGAAGGTGCCAGGCGAGTGCTGGCATTCACGGTAGGATCGGACTTGGTTACACGGTTAGTGACTTGTAGCGCTCTGGGGCGAAGGAGGTTGGGCGCTTATGGTCGAAGGATCATGGTTAGGTTTGTTACCTTGGAAAGCTACGTCCATGTGTCTGCATTTACATTTTGTCCTATACTCCATTCACTACTAGAGCTGCGTTCATGCGTTGCTGTTGCATCACATTAATACTCTGCTCGCTTCAGATTGCATTCATACAGCTGCGTTATACCTTGCTCTTCATGCTCAGAGCTGGGGCCATACCATGTTGTTAGGCACCACTCACATCCAGAGCTGCATTCACCCACCTGTTCTCACATCAGATGTTATATTCTGCTTCCACTTAAGGCTGCATTTTTCCTTTCATTGCTACATCATGGTTACTCAGTATTTTCACTAGGGCAGTCAGCACACC
Organism: Bufotes viridis; assembly: GCA_033119425.1. Taxonomy (NCBI): domain Eukaryota; kingdom Metazoa; phylum Chordata; class Amphibia; order Anura; family Bufonidae; genus Bufotes; species Bufotes viridis. Next base: position 144,250,893 of record CM065590.1, on the reverse strand, counting down.
GCTCTGATACCGCTTTTCTTCAGGTTTACGTTTCTTTCCTCGCTGGTGGTTACATTCCATAGGCCTACTTTCTGTTTCACTTTGGTAAAAAAAAAAAAAAAATGGGTGCTGTTCTTTATTCCTGGTTCGCATTCACTCACACTGGTCTCCTGCCCCAGCTCACCATACAGTCCCTCAGCGGTCAATGGGCTAATAGGAGTAACTTTCCTACTATGTTTCACAAGCTGTTCAACCGTTGTCACGATTAGGGTCTTCTCTTAGCGAACGGTAATGCCTCTGGCTCTTTTTCTCCCATCGGTTCAATTTCACGGTTGGCTTAATGTTTCACTTAGGCACGGGGTTCGGTTCACTATTGTCTATGCATATCCCATCAGGTCTGGCTCACATTTAATTACTTATCGTCACTGTAATGTCATCTAGTTCAGTCTCGGCTTCGGGGGCCCGATGACCACTTTAGCCTCATGGCTCTGCGGGGTCTAAGACCGTTCTTCACGTTATTCGTTAGGGGTACAATATGGTTGTAAGCTGGTTAGTGTCCTAGGTTACTGTCGAAGGGGGTCATGGTTATGCGAGTCCCCAAGTCATACGGGTGCTGCTTAAGTGGTTTAAAAAAATAAAAAATAAAAAAAATAAAAAAATAATAAAATAATAATAATAATAATAATAATAATAAAAAAAAAAAAAAAAAGGGTTCGCATTCATGGCTACGCCATTAGAGTCTATCACGCATGGCTTCTCCAATTAAGTGTCCGCTATTAGAGTCTCTCACGCATGGCTTCTCCAATTTGGTGTTACACATATGACTCCGCCATTAAAGTCTCTCACGCATGGCACCGCCAATAGTCTCTCACGCATGGCCTCTCCGTTTTATGTTTTACACTCATGACTCTGCCATTATAGTCTCAAGCATGCTTCTCCGATTAAGTGTTACACATTTGACTCCGCCATCAGTCTCTCACGCATGGCTTCTCTGTTTTACACACATCACTTCGCCATTAGAGTCTCTTACGCATGGATTCTTCGTTTGTTTTACACGCATGACTCCCCCATTAGAGTCTATCACGCATGGCTTCTCCGATTTAGTGTTACACATATGACTCCGCCATTAGAGTCTCTCGCGCATGGCTTTTCCAATTAAATGTCCGCCATTAGAGTCTCTCACGCGTGGCACTGCCATTGGAGTCTCTCATGCATGGCTTCTCCAATTAAGCGTCCGCCATTAGAGTCTCTCACGCATGGCACCGCCATTAGTCTCTCACGCATGGCTTCTCCATTTAAGTTTGACACGCATAGCTCCACCTTTAGTGTATCTTACTCAGGGCTCTGCCGTTAGTGTCTCTCTCGCGCATGGCCCCGCCATTAGTGTCTCTCTCGCGCATGGCCCCGCCATTAGTGTCTCTCTCGCGCATGGCCCCGCCATTAGTGTCTCTCTCGCGCATGGCCCCGCCATTAGTGTCTCTCTCGCGCATGGCCCCGCCATTAGTGTCTTTCTCACGCATGGCCCCGCCATTAGTCTCTCGCGCATGGCCCTGCCATTAGTCTCTCACGCTTCCAAGTCTTCCTTTTCAGACATCACCTTCTCCTGGGTTCGCATCTTTTCTCCCATTTACCCTCTCTAGGTTCTTGCTTTCCTCGCTCCCCGCTGTTACTTTTCTCTTGCCCATCCTCGCATTATAGACCCATTCTCCCAGGAAGCTGACCCTGTGGTCTCATTTTTTCAAGTTTCTCAAATTTCGGCTCTCAAAGGGTTGTTCAAAAAAAAAATATATATATATATAATACTATGGCATCAGTTTCGTCCACAGGGAGTCCTCTCACCACTACAGGTGATTTACGAAGTCTGTCACGACTACAGACTAATAAGTCCCGTCACGACTGCAGGTGATTTACGAAGTCTGTCACGTCTACAGACTAATAACTCCTGTCTCACCACTACAGGCGATTTACGAAGTCTGTCACGACTACAGACTATTAAGTCCTGTCATGACTACAGGTGATTTACGTAGTCTGTCACGTCTACAGACTAATAACTCCTGTCTCACCACTACAGGCGATTTACGAAGTCTGTCACGTCTACAGACTAATAAGTCCTGTCTCACCACTACAGGCGAATTACGAAGTCTGTCACGACTACAGACTATTAAGCCATGACTACAGGCGATTTACGAAGTCTGTCACGTTTACTGACACGATAAATCCTAGAGCGACTACAGGCGCAGCATACATAGTCTATCATGACCTTTAGCTTGTCCTGCCATAGCGGCAGGCATTGGGTGTACATTATGTCTTTATTACAGACATGCTTACTTCATCGTTAAACTCGGGCTGAGGGTGTTGGTGTCGCACCTAGTTCCTGGGTACCGGTCCATCTTCCAGTAGTAGGTACAATAATAAGGCGCAATATATGTAGTCTGTCACGTCTATGGACTCAACATGTCCTATCACTACTGTAGGCGCAGCATACATGGTTTATCACGACCTTAAGCTTATTTCCTGTCACAACTGCTAGTGTGGTGGGTATGTTTTGTCCTCATTACAGGCAACATTAGCTCGTTAATTGGAACAGCCATGTACTCGTGCTTATGGTTCCCCAGGCCTGGTGAGTCTACACATTTTACTTAATCCATTACTAGAGTTAGACGGCATCCGCCATCTTCTAATTTTTGGGTCCTTTATAAAAATAATAATTTAAAGCGGTGGCCTGGGGAATAAGTATAGGTGAAGTATTTTGCTACCATTAACAGGGCCCTTGGCGAATGGTTGGACTTCATTTAGGCCCTTCCATCAGATTCACCATTGTTGTTTCAGTCTGCAGCTCTCAGGATTCAGACCGTCTCGTAATATGTTCATATGTTGGTCAACATAGGAGTAAATCGTTTCTGATTACCAACCACTCTTCCAAAGCATCAACGTTTAGCTACCTCCAAGAACGACGTGCCTGCGCACGTGACAAAGAGGTAAGGTACATAGAAGTCTCTGTGATATGTACGGTATATTCGGACCTTCATCGTGTATTCTTTACGTTCAAAGTGGGTGTCGTAATGGTATGTATATGTTTTGCTCTAAATTAAGGTCTACTCTTTTTGGCCCCTTTAGGCTGCCCTACCGCAGCAGTTATGGCACAATTCTACTGCTTGTTGTAGATAGGGTTAGATAGGTTAGGTACACCTTTCTGATAGCTGATCCGACCACAAGTATTAAGCAAAGACCTTTGCTGTATTTGTGGGAGGGGAGGCTGATTACAAGGCTAGTTATATGCACCTGTGGGCCCAGGCTGGCTGGTTACTAGGCTATTTATAGGCACCTGTGGGCCCAGGCTGACGCCGATTCAGCTGTTTTCACCCACCCACACCATCATACAGTCACTTCATATTAGGGTGGCCCCCTTTAGGCTGCCCTACCGCAGCAGTTATGGCACAATTCTACTGCTTGTTGTAGATAGGGTTAGATAGGTTAGGCAGGGCCGGCGCCACCTGTAAGGCGACCTAGGCAATTGCCTAGGGCGCAATTTAGCAGGGGGCGCCGGAACCCTGCGATAAAAAAAAAAAAACTTATGTGGTAACGCCGCGGGGCGGCCGGCGCGCCGCCCCGCTATCATTTTGCACTGCCTGAGGGGGGGCGGACCGTACCGGGTGACACCAGTCCCTGGGGTAACACCCGGTGCGGTCTCCCGCCCCAGGCACCAGAGCAGAGTCGCGGCAGCGGAGCGTGCAGGAGGAGGGCGGGCCGGAGGCGTGTCCCGTCCTCCCTGTGCATCTGATAGGCTGCCGGCCTAGTGCTGGCAGGCAGCCTATCAGAGGCCGGTTCAGGAGGCGCGATGACGTCATCGCGCCGCCTGAGCCGTACAGCGCGGGACACAGGCCGGAAGAGGCCTGCATCGCATCGCTGCCATGGAGGTAAGTATGTGTTTTCTTGTTTTTTTGTGTTTTTTTTTTTTGGTTGGCTACTGGCACATAAGGGGCGGCGGCGCATAAGGGACTGCTAGCACATTAGGGGGCTACTGGCTCATAAGGGGGGTCACTGGCGCATAAGGGGTCTACTGGCACATTGGGGGCTACTGGCTCATAAGGGGTCACTGGCGCATAAGGGGGCTACTGGCTCATAAGGGGCTACTGGCACATAAGGGGGCTACTGGCTCATAAGGGGTGCTACTGGCATATAAGGGGCTACTGGCATATAAGGGGCTACTGGCATATAAGGGACTACTGGCACATAAGGGGGCTACTGGCTCATAAGGGGTGCTACTGGCATATAAGGGGCTACTGGCATATAAGGGGCTACTGGCATATAAGGGACTACTGGCACATAAGGGGGCTACTGGCTCATAAGGGGTGCTACTGGCATATAAGGGGCTACTGGCATATAAGGGCTACTGGCATATAAGGGGCTACTGGCATATAAGGGACTACTGGCACATAAGGGGGCTACTGGCACATAAGGGGGATACTGGCAGCGGCGGCGCATAAGGGGACTGCTGGCACATTAGGGGGCTACTGGCTCATAAGGGGGGTCACTGGCACATTAGGGGGCTACTGGCTCATAAGGGGGTCACTGGCGCATAAGGGGGCTACTGGCACATTGGGGGCTACTGGCTCATAAGGGGGTCACTGGCGCATAAGGGGGCTACTGGCGGCGGCGCATAAGGGGACTACTGGCACATAAGGGGGCTACTGGCTCATAAGGGGGCTACTGGCACATAAGGGGGCTACTGGCATATAAGGGGATACTGGCATATAAGGGGCTACTGGCACATAAGGGGGCTACTGGCGGCGGCGCATAAGGGGACTGCTGGCACATTAGGGGGCTACTGGCTCATAGGGGGTCACTGGCACATTAGGGGGCTACTGGCTCATAAGGGGTCACTGGCGCATAAGGGGGCTACTGGCACATTGGGGGCTACTGGCGCATAAGGGGGCTACTGGCGGCGGCGCATAAGGGGACTACTGGCACATAAGGGGGCTACTGGCTCATAAGGGACTACTGGCACATAAGGGGGCCACTGGCATATAAGGGGCTACTGGCACATAAGGGGGCTACTGGCACATAAGGGGACTACTGGCACATAAGGGGGGCTACTGGCTCATAAGGGGACTACTGGCATATAAGGGGGCTACTGGCACATAAGGGGGCTACTGGCACTGTGGCACATAAGGGGGCTACTGGCACATGAGGGGGCTACTGGCACATGAGGGGGCTACTGGCACATGAGGGGGCTACTGGCACATGAGGGGGCTACTGGCACATGAGGGGGCTACTGGCACATGAGGGGGCTACTGGCACATGAGGGGGCTACTGGCACATAAGGGGGCACTACTGGCACATAAGGGGGACTACTGGCACATAAGGAGGGCTATTATTATTGTTATAAGGCCGCCTCTGTACTATTATTATTATAATGGCCCCCTCTGTATTATTCTTATGTTAATAGCCCCCACTGTATTAGTATTATTATTATTTATACAGAGGGGCCGTTATTATAATAATAGTACAGAGAGGGCCTTTATATTAATAATACCGAGCTGTGTTGCCATGTTGGAGGGGAGAATTGGGATATACCCTATATACTGTGTATTATATTATGGGGGCACTAAGAGGAAGGCGGGAGAGGAGCACTATGGGGGCATTTACTAGGAGGACTATATAGGGGTATTTTATACTGGTACATTATGGGGACATTAGCTGAGCTGGGGCATTACAAGGGGTATTTTTGCACTGTATATTATAAGGAGAATTATTACTACAGGGGGGGGGTTTATGGTGGGCTTTATTACTCCCCCATGTTATGACCCCCAGTAGCAGCACCAGCCTCTCCCTGCTCTGCTATCCCTCTGATCCTTCTCCAAATCCTTATTCTGATATCTTTCTCTTTAGGATAAAACACATCATCTGCTCCGCCGATCCCCACAGTATACCTCTACACCGATCCCCGGCCAAAGTGTGAAGTGGTGTCCGAGATCCCCAAGGGCCAAGCCAAGTAACTGTAAGTTTTCATGTGAAATATGTTTGTTATACACATATAGCATACACTGCGCACAGCGTCATTGATTGCTATGACGCCGTGCGCTCGTGCCGCCGCTACAGTACTGTAAGGGCAGATCATCTGATGGGGGCGTCAATTTTATCTTGCCTAGGCGTCAAAAATTCTTGCACCGGCCCTGAGGTTAGGTACACCTTTCTGATAGCTGATCCGACCACAAATTAACTTTTAGTGTTGTTGAACATATAGAATATTAAACTGGTAAATAAAAAATGATTGATTACATCAATTAGGGCTGATCATTAAACAATTATCTTTTTGATGGTAAATGCAGTTGGATGTGTTTTATGCTGTGCTTGGAAGGTCAGACATCTCCTTACATTTTGAGGGATTGATTGGCTAGTGAGCACACACTGTTAATATATGGCATGTCTAAGATCTGTCACTCACATAGGAAAGGAATAGTTAAAGACACCACAAGAAGGGATTAGAATACCTTGGATGGACTAGTGTTGGACGCAAATCTTCGAATCACAAATATTTATCGCGAATATCGGCACTTCGAGAATTTGCGAATATTTAGAATATAGGGCTATAATTCTGAATATTCAAAGATTTTTTTTTTCATCAGTAACCTCCTTCTTGCTTGTGGGGCCAATGAGAAGGCTGCAATGTCTTTGTCTGAGCTTAGCAACATCCCTAGAAACCAATAGGAAAGTTGCCTACCCCTTACTATATAAGGAACCTCCCCAGCAGCCATTTTCTGTAGTGTAATGGCGTTCTGGGAAAGACAACAGTGTGATTGCTGTGCTCTGTGCTTTGCTGTATATACATTAGACAGTTAACTTAGATATATAATTTAGATAGTTAGGGGGAGATAGTCAGTGTAGGTTACATTGATTTATAGTGTAGCTGTAGGTTCGAGTGCAGGGTGTTAGGTAGTGAGATAGGTTCGGCTGTCCATACATACATAGTGCTGTGATGTCACCCAGTTACACATATTGCTCAAAAATATGCGCATCATTAATTGCCAATTTTCGCAATCGCAAATATATATTGGCTCACTCTATCTGCATATAAAGCTATTGTAATGTTCTACCATGCCAACCATTATCTCAAGTCTCAGTAAACTTCTAGCACCTTGAAAAATATACCCAAGGTGATCTACGCCTGCATTGCACGCGCATTGCGTGAATATTACATTGCCAATTTTTCGCAATCAAGAAAATAACTGCAAATTTGCAAATTTGCAAATATATGGCAAATATTCGCCTATATATTTGCGAAATATTGCAAATTTGAATATAGCCCCTGCCGCTCATCACTAGGATGGACTCAGTACAATGAGATATTTCATCCTACAAATGGATGTTCATGCTGGGAGTACAATAGATATAAGTTAAGATATGGACTGCTTTAAACTATCAATTTGATACTTAGCCTGTAGATTTTTACTTTAGATATATTGGCTATTCTTGCTTTCCTCGCTCCCCGCTGTTACTTTTCTCTTGCCCGTCCTCGCATTATAGACCCATTCTCCCAGGAAGCTGACCCTGTGGTCTCATTTTTTCAAGTTTCTCAAATTTCGGCTCTCAAAGGGTTGTTCAAAAAAAAAATATATATATATATAATACTATGGCATCAGTTTCGTCCACAGGGAGTCCTCTCACCACTACAGGTGATTTACGAAGTCTGTCACGACTACAGACTAATAAGTCCCGTCACGACTGCAGGTGATTTACGAAGTCTGTCACGTCTACAGACTAATAACTCCTGTCTCACCACTACTGGCGATTTACGAAGTCTGTCACGACTACAGACTATTAAGTCCTGTCATGACTACAGGTGATTTACGTAGTCTGTCACGTCTACAGACTAATAACTCCTGTCTCACCACTACAGGCGATTTACGAAGTCTGTCACGTCTACAGACTAATAAGTCCTGTCTCACCACTACAGGCGAATTACGAAGTCTGTCACGACTACAGACTATTAAGCCATGACTACAGGCGATTTACGAAGTCTGTCACGTTTACTGACACGATAAATCCTAGAGCGACTACAGGCGCAGCATACATAGTCTATCATGACCTTTAGCTTGTCCTGCCATAGCGGCAGGCATTGGGTGTACATTATGTCTTTATTACAGACATGCTTACTTCATCGTTAAACTCGGGCTGAGGGTGTTGGTGTCGCACCTAGTTCCTGGGTACCGGTCCATCTTCCAGTAGTAGGTACAATAATAAGGCGCAATATATGTAGTCTGTCACGTCTATGGACTCAACATGTCCTATCACTACTGTAGGCGCAGCATACATGGTTTATCACGACCTTAAGCTTATTTCCTGTCACAACTGCTAGTGTGGTGGGTATGTTTTGTCCTCATTACAGGCAACATTAGCTCGTTAATTGGAACAGCCATGTACTCGTGCTTATGGTTCCCCAGGCCTGGTGAGTCTACACATTTTACTTAATCCATTACTAGAGTTAGACGGCATCCGCCATCTTCTAATTTTTGGGTCCTTTATAAAAATAATAATTTAAAGCGGTGGCCTGGGGAATAAGTATAGGTGAAGTATTTTGCTACCATTAACAGGGCCCTTGGCGAATGGTTGGACTTCATTTAGGCCCTTCCATCAGATTCACCATTGTTGTTTCAGTCTGCAGCTCTCAGGATTCAGACCGTCTCGTAATATGTTCATATGTTGGTCAACATAGGAGTAAATCGTTTCTGATTACCAACCACTCTTCCAAAGCATCAACGTTTAGCTACCTCCAAGAACGACGTGCCTGCGCACGTGACAAAGAGGTAAGGTACATAGAAGTCTCTGTGATATGTACGGTATATTCCGGACCTTCATCGTGTATTCTTTGCGTTCAAAGTGGGTGTCGTAATGGTATGTATATGTTTTGCTCTAAATTAAGGTCTACTCTTTTTGGCCCCTTTAGGCTGCCCTACCGCAGCAGTTATGGCACAATTCTACTGCTTGTTGTAGATAGGGTTAGATAGGTTAGGTACACCTTTCTGATAGCTGATCCGACCACAAGTATTAAGCAAAGACCTTTGCTGTATTTGTGGGAGGGGAGGCTGATTACAAGGCTAGTTATATGCACCTGTGGGCCCAGGCTGGCTGGTTACTAGGCTATTTATAGGCACCTGTGGGCCCAGGCTGACGCCCGATTCAGCTGTTTTCACCCACCCACACCATCATACAGTCACTTCATATTAGGGTGGCCCCCTTTAGGCTGCCCTACCGCAGCAGTTATGGCACAATTCTACTGCTTGTTGTAGATAGGGTTAGATAGGTTAGGCAGGGCCGGCGCCACCTGTAAGGCGACCTAGGCAATTGCCTAGGGCGCAATTTAGCAGGGCGCCGGAACCCTGCGATAAAAAAAAAAAACTTATGTGGTAACGCCGCGGGCGGCGGCGCGCCGCCCGCTATCATTTTGCACTGCCTGAGGGGCGGACCGTACCGGGTGACACCAGTCCCTGGGGTAACACCCGGTGCGGTCTCCCGCCCCAGGCACCAGAGCAGAGTCGCGGCAGCGGAGCGTGCAGGAGGAGGGCGGGCCGGAGGCGTGTCCCGTCCTCCCTGTGCATCTGATAGGCTGCCGGCCTAGTGCTGGCAGGCAGCCTATCAGAGGCCGGTTCAGGAGGCGCGATGACGTCATCGCGCCGCCTGAGCCGTACAGCGCGGGACACAGGCCGGAAGAGGCCTGCATCGCATCGCTGCCATGGAGGTAAGTATGTGTTTTCTTGTTTTTTTGTGTTTTTTTTTTTTGGTTGGCTACTGGCACATAAGGGGCGGCGGCGCATAAGGGGACTGCTAGCACATTAGGGGGCTACTGGCTCATAAGGGGGGTCACTGGCGCATAAGGGGTCTACTGGCACATTGGGGGCTACTGGCTCATAAGGGGGTCACTGGCGCATAAGGGGGCTACTGGCTCATAAGGGGCTACTGGCACATAAGGGGGCTACTGGCTCATAAGAGGTGCTACTGGCATATAAGGGGCTACTGGCATATAAGGGGCTACTGGCATATAAGGGACTACTGGCACATAAGGGGGCTACTGGCTCATAAGGGGTGCTACTGGCATATAAGGGGCTACTGGCATATAAGGGGCTACTGGCATATAAGGGACTACTGGCACATAAGGGGGCTACTGGCTCATAAGGGTGCTACTGGCATATAAGGGGCTACTGGCATATAAGGGCTACTGGCATATAAGGGGCTACTGGCATATAAGGGACTACTGGCACATAAGGGGCTACTGGCACATAAGGGGATACTGGCAGCGGCGGCGCATAAGGGACTGCTGGCACATTAGGGGGCTACTGGCTCATAAGGGGGTCACTGGCACATTAGGGGGCTACTGGCTCATAAGGGGTCACTGGCGCATAAGGGGGCTACTGGCACATTGGGGGCTACTGGCTCATAAGGGGGTCACTGGCGCATAAGGGGGCTACTGGCGGCGGCGCATAAGGGGACTACTGGCACATAAGGGGGCTACTGGCTCATAAGGGGCTACTGGCACATAAGGGGGCTACTGGCATATAAGGGGATACTGGCATATAAGGGGCTACTGGCACATAAGGGGGCTACTGGCGGCGGCGCATAAGGGGACTGCTGGCACATTAGGGGGCTACTGGCTCATAGGGGGTCACTGGCACATTAGGGGGCTACTGGCTCATAAGGGGTCACTGGCGCATAAGGGGGCTACTGGCACATTGGGGGCTACTGGCGCATAAGGGGGCTACTGGCGGCGGCGCATAAGGGGACTACTGGCACATAAGGGGGCTACTGGCTCATAAGGGACTACTGGCACATAAGGGCCACTGGCATATAAGGGGCTACTGGCACATAAGGGGGCTACTGGCACATAAGGGGACTACTGGCACATAAGGGGGCTACTGGCTCATAAGGGGACTACTGGCATATAAGGGGGCTACTGGCACATAAGGGGGCTACTGGCACTGTGGCACATAAGGGGGCTACTGGCACATGAGGGGGCTACTGGCACATGAGGGGGCTACTGGCACATGAGGGGGCTACTGGCACATGAGGGGGCTACTGGCACATGAGGGGGCTACTGGCACATGAGGGGGCTACTGGCACATGAGGGGGCTACTGGCACATAAGGGGGCACTACTGGCACATAAGGGGGGACTACTGGCACATAAGGAGGGCTATTATTATTGTTATAAGGCCGCCTCTGTACTATTATTATTATAATGGCCCCCTCTGTATTATTCTTATGTTAATAGCCCCCACTGTATTAGTATTATTATTATTTATACAGAGGGGGCCGTTATTATAATAATAGTACAGAGAGGGCCTTTATATTAATAATACCGAGCTGTGTTGCCATGTTGGAGGGGGAGAATTGGGATATACCCTATATACTGTGTATTATATTATGGGGGCACTAAGAGGAAGGCGGGAGAGGAGCACTATGGGGGCATTTACTAGGAGGACTATATAGGGGTATTTTATACTGGTACATTATGGGGACATTAGCTGAGCTGGGGCATTACAAGGGGGTATTTTTTGCACTGTATATTATAAGGAGAATTATTACTACAGGGGGGGGGTTTATGGTGGGCTTTATTACTCCCCCATGTTATGACCCCCAGTAGCAGCACCAGCCTCTCCCTGCTCTGCTATCCCTCTGATCCTTCTCCAAATCCTTATTCTGATATCTTTCTCTTTAGGATAAAACACATCATCTGCTCCGCCGATCCCCACAGTATACCTCTACACCGATCCCCCGGCCAAAGTGTGAAGTGGTGTCCGAGATCCCCAAGGGCCAAGCCAAGTAACTGTAAGTTTTCATGTGAAATATGTTTGTTATACACATATAGCATACACTGCGCACAGCGTCATTGATTGCTATGACGCCGTGCGCTTCGTGCCGCCGCTACAGTACTGTAAGGGCAGATCATCTGATGGGGGGGGGGGGGGGGGGCGTCAATTTTTATCTTGCCTAGGGCGTCAAAAATTCTTGCACCGGCCCTGAGGTTAGGTACACCTTTCTGATAGCTGATCCGACCACAAATTAACTTTTAGTGTTGTTGAACATATAGAATATTAAACTGGTAAATAAAAAATGATTGATTACATCAATTAGGGCTGATCATTAAACAATTATCTTTTTGATGGTAAATGCAGTTGGATGTGTTTTATGCTGTGCTTGGAAGGTCAGACATCTCCTTACATTTTGAGGGATTGATTGGCTAGTGAGCACACACTGTTAATATATGGCATGTCTAAGATCTGTCACTCACATAGGAAAGGAATAGTTAAAGACACCACAAGAAGGGATTAGAATACCTTGGATGGACTAGTGTTGGACGCAAATCTTCGAATCACAAATATTTATCGCGAATATCGGCACTTCGAGAATTTGCGAATATTTAGAATATAGGGCTATAATTCTGAATATTCAAAGATTTTTTTCATCAGTAACCTCCTTCTTGCTTGTGGGGCCAATGAGAAGGCTGCAATGTCTTTGTCTGAGCTTAGCAACATCCCTAGAAACCAATAGGAAAGTTGCCTACCCCTTACTATATAAGGAACCTCCCCAGCAGCCATTTTCTGTAGTGTAATGGCGTTCTGGGAAAGACAACAGTGTGATTGCTGTGCTCTGTGCTTTGCTGTATATACATTAGACAGTTAACTTAGATATATAATTTAGATAGTTAGGGGAGATAGTCAGTGTAGGTTACATTGATTTATAGTGTAGCTGTAGGTTCGAGTGCAGGGTGTTAGGTAGTGAGATAGGTTCGGCTGTCCATACATACATAGTGCTGTGATGTCACCCAGTTACACATATTGCTCAAAAATATGCGCATCATTAATTGCCAATTTTCGCAATCGCAAATATATATTGGCTCACTCTATCTGCATATAAAGCTATTGTAATGTTCTACCATGCCAACCATTATCTCAAGTCTCAGTAAACTTCTAGCACCTTGAAAAATATACCCAAGGTGATCTACGCCTGCATTGCACGCGCATTGCGTGAATATTACATTGCCAATTTTTCGCAATCAAGAAAATAACTGCAAATTTGCAAATTTGCAAATATATGGCAAATATTCGCCTATATATTTGCGAAATATTGCAAATTTGAATATAGCCCCTGCCGCTCATCACTAGGATGGACTCAGTACAATGAGATATTTCATCCTACAAATGGATGTTCATGCTGGGAGTACAATAGATATAAGTTAAGATATGGACTGCTTTAAACTATCAATTTGATACTTAGCCTGTAGATTTTTACTTTAGATATGTTGGCTATTCTGTTTTTATTACATAAACACATTGACAAAAAAAAATAATGCACTAAGGAGTTGTTGGAATCAAATTAAATATGATATTAGAGCAAAAAGATACAATTATTGGGGAAAACTGTACAGTTGAAAGTAGTGGAGTAGCGTGGGTCACCAGCACCTGCGAAAAGACATGTATTGTGCCCCCCCTCCCTTAACCTGTGGATATGCCACTTTTTGCAGATAATGTAGTATTCCTACAGTATGTAACATTACAGATAATACAGTGATAATTGTCTGAGTACTGATAATTTAGTAAATGGGTGTGAGACCCCAGAATTCAGAACACACACAGTGTGACCTGAAGTCTGGGGCCAGGATGCGGCAGGGTGGAGCATATTCTCAATCCAACCCCCAACCCTACTGTGAAACAAATATCTGTTTGGACATTACATACATTCACTACAAAATATAGAGGAGAATACAGCAGCACATACCTCATCCATCCAGTGACATATCCTGTGATGTACACTTTCCCCAACGTCTTCATTCGGAGATAGGACTGTCATGATACCTTCTTTCAGCCGTATTTCATCTCTGCAGAGTTTTATTATTATTAGTTATTATTAGAGATGAGCGAATCGAAGCTGATGAAGTGGAATTCGATCTGAATTTGATTTGTACCGAAAGCGAATTTCCTCGCACTTCGTGGTAACGAATCACATTTTTCCAAACGCCCCCCCAGCGGCACGACAGGAGGATACCCCGCCTCCCGAGGGACAGGAAACAACGTGGAGATCTTTAAATAGTCCCCTCCCCTTACCTGCTCCAGTTGTTTCCTGTCCCTCTGGGACGCGCGTGGAGATCCTCCTGTGGAAATCCTTTTCTCACAGTAGATAGCCCAGCGGGAACGAAGACGCCGGGCAAAGGAGAGGGTCCCCGGGGCTCCCTGATCAGCCCTTCCCTTCTCTGCAGCGTAAGTCCTCCGGTGGAGGCAGCTCCGGGCAGCGCTTTCCTCACCTCGCGGCCGAGATCTCGCGAGAGTAAGCGCGGGTCACATGAGCGGCAGCTCATTGCAGGCGCAGGAGCAGTGACGTCTTCCCCTAGAGACGAGCGGGAGATTTGAAAACGCCGGGCTTTCCCTTTGTGGCAGTGAGGAAGCCAGAGACAGCCCTTATCTTCCTTCACTGCTCCAGGATGTCGGTGTCGGGAGAGGACCCCATGAGAAGACCTGCAGACCCAGCCAGGACGGGCAGCCCGGTGAGTCTCCCTCCTTTGGAGGTTGTTAAGACCTGTAGCACGCTGAGGTTTTTTTCCCTTTTTTGCTGCACGGGTACGAGGGCCTATCCTGCTTTCTTTATCCCCCTTGTGCCCCATCCTAATACAGGCACTTTAATTTGCCCCTTTAGGTTAGGGATGCTCAGAAGTCTTCTGAGACCTCTCATCGAGCCAAGAAATGTTCTATCTGCAAAAAGAGCTTACCATCTGGATATAAGAAGCCCCTCTGCTCTAAATGTCTGGAAAAGATTGTGTCTGAAGAATCCCCCTCCTTATTGGAAAATATCAGACATATTATTAAGGATGAAGTGAGCAGTGCCGTGGATCAAAAATTAACTTCCACAATTCCCAGACCCTCTACTTCTCTGACTGAAATATCCGCCTCTTTGGATGCTGACGGTCAGATAGAGATCCTAGATGAAGGGGAGCTACCATCAGAATCTGGGTCTGATTCCTCAGAGGAGGAGTCGGGTAAACCTCTCTGTTCCATAGAGGAGACTGAGACTTTACTGAAATCTATCAGAGCAACTCTGAATGTAGAAGAATCTAAACTCCCTAAGACAGTTCAGGATGTTATGTTTAAGGGGCTAACAGACAAAAAGAAGAGGGTTTTTCCACTTCATAGTAGCATCTCGAAGCTGATTAGTAAGGAATGGGTTGACTTAGAAAAGAGACCCAGTGTCTCTAGGGTCCTTAAAAGGAAATACCCTTTCTCTGGAGAGGACACAACCTTTGGGATAAGTGCCCTAAAGTAGATGCCCGGTCGCCAAGATTACCAAGAAATCGGCCTTGCCCTTCGAGGACGTAGGTTTACTTAAGGACCCTATGGATAAGAGGAGTGAGTCCTTATTAAAAAAATCTTGGGAGGCTTCTATGTCCATCCTTAGACCTAGTGTAGCGTCTACCTATACGGCCCGGTCTATGTCTATTTGGCTGAACCAGTTAGAAGAACACTTAGTATCAGGGACACCTAGAGAGGAGATCTTAGCTTCCTTACCAGTTTTAAAACAGGCAGCCAATTTCTTAGCGGATGCCTCAGCTGATACTATTAAGCTTGCGGCCAGGTCAGCAGCCCTTTCAAACTCCACTAGAAGAGCAGTGTGGCTTAGGTCATGGTCTGGGGATGCTGCATCTAAAAATAAATTATGCAGCATTCCTTGTGAAGGAGAGAGTTTTCGGTTCTGTCCTGGATGATATCCTAGAAAAGGCCACTGACAAGAAGAAGGGGTTTCCGGCTGAACCCCGGATTTTTCGTCAAAGGCGAAATTTCTCCGCATCAAGAGGCAGGCAGGATCAGAGAAAAGAGATTTCTCCTCCAGATGGCGTTTGGGAAGAGGAAGAGGTAAAGGTTTTCTCTTTAACTCCTCAGACTCCTCCCAAAAATCATCCAAACAATGATGTCAGGAGCAGGGTAGGAGGAAGGCTAAAGTATTTTCTCCGGGCTTGGGAAAATATTTCCAGATCCCCCTGGGTACTGGACGTAGTTTCGTCAGGCCTAAAACTAGAGTTTTCCTCTCTACCCCAGAGGGTTTTTCTTGTCACCAGAAAACCAGATCCAGTTCAGTCTTTAATCTTAGAGCAGGTCCAGACTCTGCTAAAAAAGGGAGCGATAGCCGTAGTTCCCCCAGAGGAGGAAGGAACAGGTTTTTATTCGCCATTGTTCCTGGTCAAAAAGCCAAACGGCTCTTACAGAGTTATTATAAACCTAAAGGATCTAAACCGTCACCTGACCTACAAACGTTTCAAAATGGAAACTATAAAGACCACGATCAATCTCTTGGAAAAGGATATCTTCATGGCTACCCTCGACCTGACCGACTCATATTATCACATCCCTATCTGCACCAGAAATTTCTCAGGTTTGCAATTCAAAACGGTCCAGTTGTACATCACTTCCAGTTCCAGGTCCTCCCTTTCGGCATTTCATCAGCACCATCTCAAAAGTAATGGCGGAAGTGGTTGCTCATCTTCACTTGAGAGGAGTGTTAGTCGTCCCGTATTTAGACGATTTCTTAATAGCGGCAGGATCGGAAGATCTTTTACTGGAACATATAGAGCTGGTAAAGTACAGCCTATCGAATTTGGGATGGCTGATAAACACAGAAAAATCAGATCTCGTTCCCAGCAGAAGAAAGATTTTTCTAGGAATGCTTCTGGATTCAGAACTTATGAGGACCTTCCTTCCACAAGAGAAGGTCCAGACGATCACTCACGAAGTGACCCTTTTGCACAGCAGATCGAAAGTGTCAATCCGTGCAATAATGAGAGTGCTGGGTCTGATGACCTCAACCATTCCAGACGTAAAATGGGCCCAAGCTCATTCCCGGACCCTCCAGTCGTTTATGCTAAGCAGATGGGACAAGACCGTAGGCTCTCTGGAGAGAAAAATAAAAATTCCCCAATATGTAAGGGACTCCCTAAATTGGTGGCGGGTCACAAAAAATTTAATTGCAGGTGTCCCCTGGCAACAGTCAAACGTGGTCACGGTTACAGCCGATGCCAGCAGAAGCGGCTGGGGAGCCTTCACGGACAGGTCAGTGGTCCAGGGTACATGGCAGGAGCATCTAAAGCAGGCATCTTCCAATCTAAGGGAAATATCTGCAGTCTGGGAAGCTTTACAAGTCCTTCGTCCAGAACTCAGCGGAACAGAAGTGAAGATACTCTCAGACAACTCTACCACAGTTGCCTATCTAAACAAACAGGGGGGTACAAGAAGTTCTTCCCTAGCAAGAGTTGCAAAAATAATTTTTCAGTGGGCAGAGGAAAATATACTGTCACTTTCGGCGGTCCACATAAGAGGGGAAGACAACACAGTTGCGGACTTTCTCAGCAGAGACGTTCTAAAGGAGGGAGAATGGGCCTTAAATCACAAAATCTTCTGCCAGGTAGCACGAAAGTGGTTCAGGCCAGACATCGATCTGTTTGCCACTCGTCAAAACAGGAAAACAGAGAGGTTCGCCTCCCTGGCATACTCGGATCACCCTCTCATAGTAGTGGCCTCTCCCATCCGTGGCCAAAAGAAAATCTGTATGCTTTTCCTCCTCTTGCACTAATCCCCAGAGTGTTGCAGAGGGTGCTACAGGGGGACCACAGGTTGATATTGATCGCACCTTATTGGCCCAAAAGATCGTGGTTCCCTCTACTAATCAGAATGTCAGCAGGGGAATTTTGGCGTCTTCCAGACATACCAGATCTTCTTCACCAGGGCCCAGTCTGGCACCCCAGGGCAGCACAACTACAGCTGACGGCCTGGAAACTGAACGGGAAATGCTAAAAAGGAAAGGCCTCTCAGATGAGGTAATCTCAACCATTCTTTATAGCCGCAAGACCATAACTTCCAAAATCTACAACAGAGTTTGGCAGGCATTTAGGAAGTTCACGGGGGGTGACATCTGGGGCCCTCAGTTAGTTTCTAAAGTCTTAGACTTTCTCCAATCGGGTCTTCAAAGAGGTCTCAGGGTTAACACTTTGAAGGTTCACATATCGGCCCTAAGTGCCTTCCTAGACACAAGGTTGGCGGAAGTAGACCTCATTAAAAGATTTATTAAAGGGGCCCAGAGAAAACAACCGGTGGTTAGATCCACTGTTCCCCCATGGGACTTAAATCTAGTATTATCCGCTCTGTCAGAAAGTCCCTTTGAACCCCTTTCTGATGTTCCTTTAAAACTGCTTACTCTAAAGACGGTATTCCTGATAGCCATCACCACAGCCAGGAGGGTGGGAGAGATTCAGGCTTTCTCATGCAAGCCCCCCTACTTATCCATTAGAGATGATAGGGTAATACTAAAACACTCTCCCTCTTTCTTGCCCAAGGTGGTCTCTAAGTTCCACTGCCTTCAAGAAGTCTCCTTACCGTCCTTTGGATCCCCGACAGGCAACCAGGAGGAAAGACACCTCCATAATCTGGACGTTAAAAGAGCAATTATAACCTACTTGAAAGCTACAGAAAGCATTAGAAAGACGGATAGACTGTTCGTTCAATTTGCAGGCCCAAACAGGGGTAACGCAGCAAGCAAAGCTACCATTAGCCAATGGATCAGATCTGCAATTCTTCTGTGTTATGACACTAGGAAGGTTTCCCCTCCAAAAGGACTTAAAGCCCATTCAACTCGATCAATAGCGACCTCTTGGGCAGAATCTACTGATGTCCCGTTAGAACAGATTTGTCAGGCAGCCACCTGGTCCTCACCTTCTACCTTCTTCAGACACTACCAACTAGATGTGTTTAAAGATAAGGACTTGTCTTTTGCTCGCAGAGTGTTATCTGCGGTAGTCCCCCCCCTAAGTAGATGACTTCTCTGTCAATCCTCCTGTCGTGCCGCTGGGGGGGCGTTTGGAAAGACTTCAATTACTTACCGGTAATGGGTTTTTCCTCTAGCCCCCACAGCGGCACGGGGATTTTCCCGCCCCTTTTTTTTTTTTTTGTCATGTTTTCTTCCCTAAAATCCAAGTATGGAAGATGTTTTTTTTTTCTCGAGTGGTTTTTTTCCCTGTACTTTTCTGTACCTTCACTCTAAATATATATAAATGTGTTGCATCCATTCCAGAGTTTTCTCGGTTATTTACTGGAGCAGGTAAGGGGAGGGGACTATTTAAAGATCTCCACGTTGTTTCCTGTCCCTCGGGAGGCGGGGTATCCTCCTGTCGTGCCGCTGTGGGGGCTAGAGGAAAAACCCATTACCGGTAAGTAATTGAAGTCTTTCCTAAGATGGCTGCTGCACATGTGAGGAAATGGAGAAAGGATGGGAAGGCGGGATCACCCAGACTGACATGCATGATGCAGCCAATCAGCAGCCAGCTAGCCCTGTGATGTAACAGCCCTATAAATATTCAGACATTTTCCAGGGTTCTGAGTGCAGGGACAGACGTAAGAAGGCGCTACGGAGAGCAATTGGAAAAACCTCATTGTGAAAAAAAATATATGAAAAAACGATTTGAAAGTGCAGGTAAGGGATACAGAAGAATGTGCTACAAAAGCGATTTACAAGTGCAGGGAAAGATAATTTGGGAATCCAAATTGCCTTTATACAGCTCTGTCATTCCAGCAATTTGTTCTTCGGATGCAAGTGCTATGTTGAAAAGCCATTAGTGGAGTTATTCAGTACAAAAAGAAAAATATATATGCAGTTCACTTCTGCAGCTATATGTGTTGAAAGCATTTAGTGGCGTATTTCATTACAAAAAGAAAAATATATTCTCAGTTCACTTCTGCAGTTATGTGTGGTAAAAGCGTTTAGTGACGTATTTAAGTACTGAAAGAAAAATGTATACTCAGTTCACAGTTGCAGTTCTTTGTGGTGGGAGTGTTTAGTGGCGTATTTCATTACAAAAAGAAAAATATATACGCAGTTCACTTCTGAAGTTTATTGTGGTGAATGCGTTTAGTGGCGTATTTCAGTACAAAAAGAAAAATATATAACCAGTTCACTGAAATTATTTGCGTTAATTATTTGCGGTAAAAGAATTTAGTGACGTATTTCAGTACTAAAAGAAAAACATATTCTCAGTTCACTTCTGCAGCTATATGTAGTGAAAGCGTTTAGTGGCGTATTTCATTAGAAAAAGAAAAATATATAAGCAGTTCACTTTTGCAGTTATATATGGTGAAAGCGTTTAGTGGCCTATTTCAGTACATAAAGAAAAATATATTCTCAGTTCACTTCTGCAGCTATATGTGGTGAAAGTGTTTAGTGGCGTATTTCAATACAAAAAGAAAAATTAATTTGGCGCTTTTAAAAAAAAAAAATTTTTATTTGTATAGTTCACCTGAACAGTAACCCAGCGGTTCTTGATTGCTTAACTCAGTCATCCACTTCATCCCAAGTGACATCAGACACTCCCAGCCAATAGTCGGTGGGTTCGTCAGTTAAAAACTCTTAGTTGACATGGCCCGAGAGCAGGCCCCGTGCCCTCACCTGTCCTCAACCTGCCTCTGTCCTTTGCTGTTCTCTCAGCCACAGAAGTATTGTATGCTGTGGGCTCAGCTCCACTATACAGCGTGTTCGAACTACTAGAGGACAGTCTGCAGCTTCTGCCCAGCCAAGATCTGGAGGAGACAACCACTGCTTCCTCCGCTAGGTGGGCAGGAAGTGATTAGGAGATTGACATGGGTGGTAGTGTTGCGAGTGGTCAGGCCCCTGACTAGGGTTGAGCGAACCCGAACTGTATAATTCGGGTTCGTACAGAATTTTGGGGTGTTCGGGACACGGACCCGGACCCGAACATTTAAAAAAAAGTTCGGGTTCATTGTTCGGTGATTTCTTCCCGCTTTCTGAAGGGCTGTACAGCAGCCAATCAGCTAGCGTTTTACTTCTTGCCCTAAGAAGCCATCACAGCCTTGCCTACTTATGGCATGGCTGTGATTGTCCAAGTGCAGCATGTGACCCAGCCTCTAATGAAGCTGGAGTCACGTAGCGCCACACGTTACTCTGCTCTGATTAGTGTAGGGATAGGATGCAGCTGCTGTGAGGGCGAGATTAGACAGGGAAAACTCAGCAAAAACACCTAATGAAGTGATCGATCTACAGCTGTGAATCATTCAACTTCAGCTAGTTAATTGCTCACTGGTTTTTAGGCTGCACAGATAGTTTTTCTGTCACTTTTTTCTGGGGTGATCGGTGGCCATTTTGTGTCTTGTGGTGCAGCAGCACAAGCTGCCACAAAGTCCATCAATCCATGAATACTAGTTTTTTTTTTTTTTTGCTATATCCTACATTAGGGGCTTGGCTGTGCTTATTGTCACCCCTATTGTCACCAACTCAGGATATAAATTTCTATATTTTATTGAGGGGTTAAATTAAATTGCCAAAATAGCAATCCCCTAAATCTGGTGTTCCAGCTGTGGCTAGCCAAGTGTAATACTGTCTGCTGTCTGGCAAAGGATAGATTTTTATCTGTGGTGAAACTCAATTGCCAAAATAGCAATACCATAAATCAATGGTTTCAGCTGTGGCTGGCCAAGTATAATAGTATCCGGAAAAGGATATATTTTGTTCTGGGGTGAAATTCAATTGCCAAAATAGCAATACCATAAATCAGTGGTTTCAGCTGTGGCTGGCCATGTTTAATAGTGTCCGACAAAGAATAGATAATTTCCTGGGGTGAAATTCAATTGCCAAAATAGCAATCCCCTAAATCTGGTGTCCCAGCAGTGGCTGGCCAAGTTTAATAGTGTCCGGCAAAGGATAGATAATTTTCTTGGGTGAAATTCAATTGCCAAAATAGCAATACCGTAAATCAGTGGTTTCAGTTGTGGCTGGCCAAGTTTAATAGTGTCTGGCAAAGGATATATATTTTTTCTGGGGTGAAATTCAGTTGCAAAAATAGAATTACCGTAAATCTGGCGTTCCAGCTGTGACTGGACAAGTTTCATAGTGTCCGTCAAAGGATATATTATTTTCTGGGGTGAAATTCAATTGCCAAAATAGCAATACCCTAAATCAGTGGTTTCTGCTGTGGCAGGACAAGTTTTATAGTGTCCGTCAAAGGATAGCTTTTGTTCTGGGGTGAAATTAAATTACCAAAATAGGAATACCGTAAATCTGGTGTCCCAGCTGTAACTGGACAAGTTTCATATATTATTATATATATATTATTTTCTGGGGTGAAATTAAATTGCCAAAATAGCAATACCGTTAATCAGTGGTTCCAGCTGTGGCTGGCCAAGTTTAGTACTGTCCGGCAAAGGATAGATTTTAAATTGTTGGGTGAAATATTACCATTTTTGCCAGGTACAAACCCCTGCACTGCATAACTGACAGGTAACTTACAATTGGCGGTTACTTTCTTGCATGAAATAAAGCCTTTTTGGGCTGTGAAGCCAAAGGTAGTCGCCAATAACTGTTTTTTTATTTTTTTATTTTTTAAATAAATTAGTGTAGACCCCAAAACATTGGAAAAATATAAAAAATAAAACAAAGTGTAAGTGCACGGTAGTATATTAGTGGTTGGGTGAGGCCGGTATACATGTCTGTTCTGCATAAGGTACAAACAAGTCCTGTGGGATCCATGCCTGGTTCTTTTTAATAAACGAAAGCTTGCCCACTTTGTCTGCGGACAGGCGGCTGCGCTTGTCTGTTATAATGCCACCAGCCATGCTAAACACACGTTCAGACAATACAATGGCTGCAGGGTAGGCCAGCACCTCCAAGGTGTGAAGGCAACCTCAGGACATGTGCCCAATTTGATGACCCAGAAGTTGAATGGGGCAGACCCAGTGGCGTAGCTAGAAATGATTGGGCACCACAGAAATTTTTGAATTGGGCCCCCCTCCCCCAGTAATTTTTGCGCAAACCCCTTCCTTTCATGCCATTATGCCTGTGGCTACTAAAGATCGCCCTCTCAGACAAGGCCCAGCAGCTGTTCCATTTGCTTTCTACACTGTCTATGCTGCCACTGTATATAATTTCATTGTTTAATACTGTTAGTCCTCCTCCTCCACCTCCTGGATGGGCCCTTTCTAGGTCACGGCCCCAAATCAGTTGCTTCCCCTGCTTCCCCTGTAGCTATTCCTCTAGGCAGACCCATCAGTCAGTACGTGTACTGTTCCACCATGGTGCTGAAATGCTGCCTCCTGCTAAGATGTTCCAGATCTGCTGGTGGTGCAGGTTGTTGTGGCATGATGACAAAGCTTTCCCACATTTCGCCAATGCTAACCCAGCCTTCTGAGGTGCTGATGGTGACCCAGCTGTCCGTGAGCTGGCTTGGGTGCCACCCTGCTGAGAACACGTTTCCTCCTACTCCTAGTCATCCTACTTATCCTCCTCATACTCCAGACTTGTGACCTGGCTGGAAAATTGTGTTGCAGGCCAGGGACTATGTTGGTGCGGGAACCCACCCTTCGAGCCACTTGGATGTCACTGGCCTTAGTTAAGGATAAGGCGTCTATATAGTTTTGTTTGTTTATATAGTAAGTTTAGCTGCATTAAAGTTATTTGCATATGTTTTTAAGAAAATTTGTAAATAGTTTGTTAATGGTTTGAGTGAAAGGGGGGGTGGGGGTGTTGTGTGTTTTCGATTAACTGAATTGATTTTCACTGTCTGGCGTTTAGAAATTTCTGCACCCCAAATTCAGCACATGTGGCAGACAGGGAATGTGTGTCAAACCGCTAGGCCCAGACCTGCTAGTATATTTCGCCCATTAGCGCACAGCACCAAGCCGGGCTGGAGGCTCATTGGCACCAACCAATGGTCGGTCTGTTGTTCCATGCCTGTCCACAGCTCCTGCGTGGTGCGGGGTTTGTCCCACAAACACACAAGTTTTAAAACAACCTGCTGTCGTTTCCCCCTGGCTGTGCTGCTGTGGGTGGTGAAGGTGTTACGCTGAGGATGAGGAGGAGGTAGAGGAGGAGGAAGCGGAGGAGGAGGAGGAGGTAACAGGATACAAAGAGAAATGCCCAGCAATCCTTGAGGGCGGAAGGACATTCGCAAAAATGCTATCCGCCTTTGGGCCAGCCGCTACATTTACCCCCTGTGTTGTTGGATATGTGGACGTTGCCACAGATAGCGTTGCACAGTGCACAATTGATTTTGTCCGCCATTTGGTTGTGCAGGGAAGGGATGGCTCGCCTGCAAAAGTAGCGGAGGCTTGGATACACGTACTGTGGGACAGCCACCGCCATAAGGTTTTTAAAACTGTCCACCAAACAGAATGACAGCATTTCAAAGGATCAGGAAGTTTGAAATAAGGCACTCAGAGCCATGGGTAGGGGAGTACTTCCTCTTTCTATTTCTTTTTCTCTCCAGTGTTTGGGAGATGGACAGCTGATAGCTGAACACTTCCATGGGATTTGGTGGAGATACTTGGTGACAATGACAGATGTGGTGGCATTGCTGCCACATCCTCTGTTTGCTGAGTGACAGGTGCCACTGTCACTCACTTGGGCTCAAGCTTAGAATGTTTATTTATTTTTCTGTATTTATTTTATTTTAAGTCATCTCCCTATTCAAATATGTTTGCAGGGCATTTACCTACATTTTGCTGCATTTTGCAGCCCTCTAGCCCTTTCCAGGGCTATTTTACAGCCATTTAAGAGCCCAAAAGTTCGGGTCCCCATTGACTTCAATGGGGTTCGGGATGAAGTTCGGATCCCGAACCCGAACATTTTCGTGAAGTTCGGCCAAACTTCTCAAACCCGAACATCCAGGTGTTCGCTCAACTCTAGCCGAAACATCTGGTAGCTATATATGCTGAATGTGACCACTCATTTCCTGTAACATGAACTCCATGTGATGTAATACCAATAAATATTATTAACTGCAGACAAAGGAGACTGTGTGCCACAATTCTCTACAATTTGGCTACGACTTACAAGTCTTTGCTGGCACCAGCGATAACGGTGTGTGGTGCTCCACCTTAATAACATTGTCCCTTAAATAGTGACCTTCACAGTGCCTGTCCCTAAAACACTGACCTTCACAGTGCCCGTCCCTTAAACAGTGACTTCCACAGTGCCAGCTCCTTTAACAGTGACCTCCACAGTGCCCACCCCTTTAACAGTGACCACCCCTTTTAACAGTGACCTCCACATTGCCCGCCCCTTAACCACGCCAGGACCATCTAATGCGTTCGGCGGCCGGGTGGGTTATTCTGGGTGGACGCATCGACGCGTCATCTCGTGAGAGGCGAGATTTCCTGTGAATGCGCGTGCGCGCTCACAGGATCTCGTCGGGAGCAAGGTAAACTACAGCCTGCCAGCGCTGATCATGCGCTGGCAGGCTGTAGTAGTTAAAAAAAATTGCATATCAGACTCTGCTGCATGCTCCTCTGGTGGTCCCTTTTGCTTGGGACCACCAGAGGAAACATTTGTAAGTTCACCAATCACCACACAGACACCCCCATCCACCCCCCCCGTCACTGATTAACCCCTGATTAACCCCTGATCACCACATGTCACCCCCCTGATCACCCCCTGCCACCCCCCATCACTAATCACCCCCCTGTAAGGCTCATTCAGACGTTTGTATGTGTTTTGCCAGACCTATATAGAAAATGCCTTTTCTTGTCTGCAATTGCGGAAAAGAATAAGACATGCTCTATCTTGAGCTCTCCGCATCACCGCCGGTCCCATTCACACTGCCAAGGCAATATAAATACCCCACATGTGACCCCATTTTAGAAAGTAGACACCCCAAGGTATTCCGTGAGATGTATGGTGAGTTCATGTAAAATTTTATTTTTAGTCACAAGTTAGTGGAATATGAGACTTTGTAAGAAAAAAAAAAGTCAATTTCCGCTAACTTGTGCCAAAAAAAAAATCTTCTATGAACTCGCCATGCCCCTCATGGAATACCTTGGGGTGTCTTCTTTCCAAAATGGGGTCACATGTGGGGTATTTATACTGCCCTGGCATTTTAGGGGTCCTAAAGCGTGAGAAGAAGTCTGGAATCCAAATGCGTAAAAATGCCCTCCTAAAAGGTACTCATTGGAATTTGGGCCCCTTTGCGCACCCAGGCTGCAAAAAAGTGTCACACATGTGGTATCGCCGTTCTCAGGAGAAGTACGGAAATGTGTTTTGGGGTGTATTTTTGCATATGCCCATGCTGGGTGAGAGAAATATCTCTGTAAATTACAACTTTGCATTTTTTTAAACAAAGTTGACAATTTACAGAGATATTTCTCTCACCCAGCATAGGTATATATAAAAATACACCCCAAAACACATTGCCCTACTTCTTCTGAATACAGCGATACCACATGTGTGACACTTTTTTGCAGCCTGGGTGCGCAAAGGGGCTCAAATTCCAACGAGTACCTTTAGGTTTTACAGAGTTGCTCACAATTTAGCCCCGCGAGTTGCTCACAATTTAGCCCCGCCCAAAATGCCAGAACAGTAAACACCCCAAGGTATTCACTGAGGGGCATAGTGAGTTCGTGGGAGATTTTATTTTTTTTTGCAAAAAGTTAGCAGAAATGGAAACTTTATTATTTATTTTTTTTCCCTCAGAAAGTGTCATTTTCCGCTAACTTGTGAAAAAAAATGAAATCATACATGAACTCACCATGCCACTCCGCGAATACTTTGGGGTGTCTTCTTTCTAAAATGGTTTCATTTGGGGGATATTTATACTATCCTGGCATTCTAGCACCTGAAGAAACATGACAGGTGCTCAGAAAGTCAGAGCTGCTTCAAAATGAGGAAAATTCACTTCTTTGCACCATAGTTTGTGAACGCTATAACTTTTATCCAAACCAATAAATATACACTTATTTCATGTTTTTTTTAACAAAGACATGTAGAACAATAAATTTAGAGAAAAATGTATATAGAAATGTAGTGGTTTTTTTTAAATTTTACAAAAGAAAGTGAAAAATGACATTTTTTGCAAAAATTTCGGTTATTTCATCGCCTCTTGTAGCCTGTGTTCGGGTGTCCCAGTGCAGGCGGTCAGGAACACATCGCCGTGCCCTCCTGTGCCGCATCATCACGTCATCTCGAGTGACCCAGTGCAGGAGGACATGGGTATGTATTTGCGATCTCCTGCTTCGTTCTACTGCCTCATAGGCTTCAGGCCTGTCCTGAAGCTTATGAGGCAGAACGGAGGGGATGGGAGCCATAGGCTTCCATCACCCTCAATATATTGCCTGCTGCCTGGCACCCCCTACAATTTGTTCCCAGGGCAACGGCCCCCCTGCTCTCCCCATGCTACGCAACTGGTTGAAAGTAAGCTTTAGTACCCTGTTGGGAAACCTCTAACCTGGATACAAGATGAGATAGAGTTGTGCATGGAGACATATAGGTTCCCTGTTGTATCCTGCAGCACATTTACTCACAGATGTTGCAGCTGGGCCTATAGATCCTGCACATTTGTAGGTTGCCGAAGATGGTCTCCCAACTGGCTCCATAAATAGAGGATTGGTGACAAATGGCTACCGACCAGGCCAAGGAAATGTGCAAGCTTTACTGTGTGTGGGTGAGCATTATCCTGTTCAAAAATGTTAGTTGGAAGCACTCCCATATTCGAATTCGCGATATTCGCCATATATTTGCAACTTCGCGAATTGCTGATCTTTATGGATCATTTTCTTGATTTCGAAAATTCACATAAAATTCGCATAGACTAGTATTAAAAAAAAAAATGAATATTCGCGATTATGAATATATTTTGAGATATTCTAAATATTCGCGAATTCTCAAAGTGCCGATATTCGCTATTAAAATTCGCAATTTGAATATTCGTGATCAACACTAGCAGCGACTTGCAGAGGAGGCGAGGATGAAATGAATAGAAATAGTTGAAATGCTGGAGGCAGTAGTACTCACAGTTCATAGTGGAAATCTTCCTCTGGGAAGTCCGCTACCACGGGCCATAAATTATGGTCTGTGGTAGCAAAATCCATAACAGAGTTCTTAGATAACCCGAACCTTGTACGCTGAACTTGAAAACACAAGTTTCCTCATCCCTAGTAATAGGTTCAAAATGCCAAAGTTCATGAACGTAAACTAATAAAGATACTTTCTACACTTGGAGAGATGTATTTTTTCCAGGCTTTGGTTTTGTCACCGCCAGTTCTGTGAGAAGTTCAGACAAACGTTCTCCACTACTTTTTGTATGACGTTCTTTGTTTTGGTTTCACTTTGTCAGCTCCTTTCCTTCTGCCAGGTGTCACTTATTTAGACTAATCGTTTTCCTTTATATTCCCTCCTATACTTCCTCACCTTGCGGTTTATACTACTTCCTGGATGAAGCGTTCACTGCTAGAGGCTGCTGCTGCTTGCCCTGATAAGTCTTTTCCCTTTATTGTGTTTCCTTGCTGTCTTGATTCTAGGTGACCCTGACTCCGTCCGTATTCAGTGCATAGAGCCGGTGGTCGTGTCCCCCACTATTATAGGGTTTTCAGGTGTCACACAGTCTTAGGCACATGGGCATGCAATCGTCTACCATTGAGGCCTTTGTATGTGTGTAGCAGTTAGGGGGAGCTCTTAGGGTTTTATAGGGCTCACCTATATGCTCCTTAGTTTGGGATCAAGCCAGTCAGTCGTTTATTTATAAGTTCCAGCAATCTGCAACATCATCCGTAACAGGTTAATTCACATATATCCAATGCAGCAACATTTCAGCTTCTATCTAGAGCCTTTTTAAAGCAATGTGTATAATGTTTGCCAATTACATTCTAAATTATTAATAAGTATATAAGAAATTCTGTAAAATTCTTCTATATAAGAAGTTCTGTAAATCCATGTTTCATCCCATATCTAATTGTATGCCTGAAATAACTGCATTACAAAGAATCATAGTTTGACTTTGGCACTTAGCATTAGTGATAAGCGGCACGGGCAATATTCGAAATTTGCGATATTTTGCAAATATTTGGTAGAATATTCGTCATATATTTGGGAATTCGAGAATTTGCAAATATGGTCTTGTTTGCGAAAATTGGCAATGTAATATGCGCGTAATGTGCGTGCAATATAGGTGTGGGTCACTATAGCTACATTTTTCAAGCTGCTAGAAGTGTCCTGAGACTGTAGAAAATGGTTGGCACGGCAGAACATTACAATAGCCTAATATGCAGATAGAGTGCTCCAATATATTCGCGATTGCGAAATCAGCACTAATGATGCGAATATTTTGGCGTAATACGTGCAACTTCACATTTTAACAGGTCAAACTAAATATTAGTGATTGGTGCACTAAGTATTGTTGTGAACTTGTAACATCACAGCTACACTATGTCACTATCTAACCTACCCTGACTATCTCCCACTAACTATCTGTATTATATACAGTGGAGGAAATAATTATTTGACCCCTCACTGATTTTGTAAGTTTGTCCAATGACAAAGAAATGAAAAGTCTCAGAACAGTATCATTTCAATGGTAGGTTTATTGTAACAGTGGCAGATAGCACATCAAAAGGAAAATCGAAAAAATAACTTTAAATAAAAAGATAGCAACTGATTTGCATTTCATTGAGTGAAATAAGTATTTGAACCCCTACCAACCATTAAGAGTTCTGGCTCCCACAGAGTGGTTAGACACTTCTACTCAATTAGTCACCCTCATTAAGGACACCTGTCTTAACTAGTCACCTGTATAAAAGACACCTGTCCACAGAATCAATCAAGCAGACTCCAAACTCTCCAACATGGGAAAGACCAAAGAGCTGTCCAAGGATGTCAGAGACAAAATTGTAGACCTGCACAAGGCTGGAATGGGCTACAAAACCATTAGCAAGAAGCTGGGAGAGAAGGTGACAACTGTTGGTGCGATTGTTCGAAAATGGAAGGAGCACAAAATGACCATCAATCGACCTCGCTCTGGGGCTCCACGCAAGATCTCACCTCGTGGGGTGTCAATGGTTCTGAGAAAGGTGAAAAAGCATCCTAGAACTACACGGGAGGAGTTAGTTAATGACCTCAAATTAGCAGGGACCACAGTCACCAAGAAAACCATTGGAAACACATTACACCGCAATGGATTAAAATCCTGCAGGGCTCGCAAGGTCCCCCTGCTCAGGAAGGCACATGTGCAGGCCCGTCTGAAGTTTGCCAATGAACACCTGAATGATTCAGAGAGTGACTGGGAGAAGGTGCTGTGGTCTGATGAGACCAAAATAGAGCTCTTTGGCATTAACTCAACTCGCTGTGTTTGGAGGAAGAAAAATGCTGCCTATGACCCCCAAAACACCGTCCCCACCGTCAAGCATGGGGGTGGAAACATTTTGCTTTGGGGGTGTTTTTCTGCTAAGGGCACAGGACAACTTATTCGCATTAACGGGAAAATGGACGGAGCCATGTATCGTGAAATCCTGAGCGACAACCTCCTTCCCTCTGCCAGGAAACTGAAAATGGGTCGTGGATGGGTGTTCCAGCACGACAATGACCCAAAACATACAGCAAAGGCAACAAAGGAGTGGCTCAAGAAGAAGCACATTAAGGTCATGGAGTGGCCTAGTCAGTCTCCGGACCTTAATCCAATCGAAAACCTATGGAGGGAGCTCAAGCTCAGAGTTGCACAGAGACAGCCTCGAAACCTTAGGGATTTAGAGATGATCTGCAAAGAGGAGTGGACCAACATTCCTCCTAAAATGTGAGCAAACTTGGTCATCAATTACAAGAAACGTTTGACCTCTGTGCTTGCAAACAAGGGTTTTTCCACCAAGTATTAAGTCTTTTTTTGTTAGAGGGTTCAAATACTTATTTCACTCAATGAAATGCAAATCAGTTGCTATCTTTTATTTAAAGTTATTTTTTCGATTTTCCTTTTGATGTGCTATCTGCCACTGTTACAATAAACCTACCATTGAAATGATACTGTTCTGAGACTTTTCATTTCTTTGTCATTGGACAAACTTACAAAATCAGTGAGGGGTCAAATAATTATTTCCTCCACTGTATAAGCTAACTAACTAACTATCTAATGTAAGGACACAGGGAAGCAGAGAGAACAGCAATAACACTGCTGTTTCTCTCAGATCTGCAAAATACTGCATATAATGGCTGCTGGTGAGGTTCTTATATAGTAAAGGGGTAGGCAACTTTCCTATTGGTTGCTAGGGATGTTGCTAAGCTCAGACAAAGACATTGCAGCCTTCTTATTGGCCATCAAGCAAGAAGCAAGGAGGGATCATGGGTTTAGATGAAAAAAAATCTAGGATGTTTGAAAATTACGAATATACAGTATATCACTATATTCTCAATATTCGCAAATTCTCAAAGTGGCGATATTCCCAATTAAAATTCGCGATTCCAATATTCGTGCCCATCATTACTTAGCATTGCATTCTCCTGTATCTACCGCACATACTGTATATTCATTTATACTCAACAGGCAATGTAAGAGCAACAAATGACACTGAAGAAAACTTCCATCAAAACAGCACTTTCATTCAAGTATTACCTGACTATCAAAGCAGATTGCTTTCAGTTCTTGACCACAAGACCTGAGATTGCTTTTAGATTTTAGAACACTTTTTCTGGGTGTCATCCGATTTATGGAGTAAACGGAAACCCTAATACTCAGAAGTGTGTAAAATGATACATTCTTCTCACACAGTATTAATCTGTAAATTCCCATCTTTGAGAAAATGGTTGCAGTCTATATTTTAAACGGTCCAGTTCAAACATAGCAATGCAGGCTCAGCTCCTTGCTATTAGCTTTTCTAGCTGCATAGCTTGCTACAGTACAGGCTCTTTGTGATCTTTGAAGATTATTGACATCTTTCGCATGGAAAAGTGATTTTTACATATGGTATGTTAATGGTTGATTAAAAGAATTGTTGTAAGTTTCAAGCTGAAATTTACATTGCTTCATTGCTACTCAGACCCATTGATATTGAATTCACATTGTATTTAACCCCTTAAGGACACGGGTATATTTCACCTTAAGGACCAGGCCATTTTTTGCAAATCTGACCAGTGTCACTTTATGTGCGAATAACTTTAAAACGCTTTTACTTATCCAGGCCATTCCGAGACTGTTTTTTCGTCACATATTGTACTTCATAATATTGATCAAATGGAGTCCAAAAAAAAAATTTTTATTTATAAAAAAATGCAAAATGTACATAAATTTTGGAAACAATAGAACATTTCCAACTTTCAATTTCTCTACTTCTTTAATACATAGTAATACCTCCCAAAATAGTGATTATTTACATACCCCATATGTCTACTTAATGTCTGGATCATTTTGGAAATGCCATTTTATTTTTGGGGGACGTTACAAGGCTTAGAAGTTTAGAAGCAAATCTTGGAAATTTTCAGAAATTGTCAAAAACCCATTTTTTTAGGTACCAGTTCAGGTTTGAAGTCACTTTGTGAGGCTTACATAATAGAAACCACCCAAAAATGACCCCATTTTAGAAAATACACCCTTCAAGGTATTCAAAACTGATTTTACAAATGTTATTAACCCTTTAGATGCTCCACAAGAGTTATTGGCAAATGGAGATGAAATTTCAGAATTTCCTTTTTTTTTCTATTTTAACCCATTTTTTCCACTAACAAAGCAAGGGTTAACAGCCAAACAAGACTGTATCTTTATTTCCCTGACACTGCCGTTTACAGAAACACCACATATGGTCGTAAACTACTGTACAGCTGACCCTCTAAAACATCATTTGCAAGTGCCTTCGGGGCAGCTGACCCTGTAAAACATTATATGTGAGGGCCTGCAGGTGAGCTGACCCTCTGAAACATTTCTATATGTGAGGGCCTGCAGGTGAGCTGACCCTCTAAAACATTATATGTGAGGGCCTGCAGGTGAGCTGACCCTCTAAAACATATGTAAGAGGCCTGCAGGTGAGCTGACCCTAAAAAACATGAATTGTGAGGGCCTGCAGGTGAGCTGACCCTGTTAAACATTATATGTGAGTGCCTGCAGGTGATCTGAACCTAAAAAACATGAATTGCGAGGGCCTACAGGTCAGCTGACCCTGTTAAACATTATATGCGAGGGGCTGCAGGTGAGCTGATCCACTAAAACATTATGAGTGAGGGCAGCCTAAAAAGCATGTTGATATTATGGAGGAGGAGGAGGAGTAGAGAAGTCAAGGGCAATACAGGCCTTGCTCATTTTTATAAGAGTCGACCTGTCAGCATTTTTAGTTGACAGATGCGCTTATCAGTTATTATGCCCCCAGCAACACTAAATACCCGATCTAACAAAACTCTGGCGGCAAGGCAGGCCAGCACCTCTGAGGGGTAGAATGGCAGTTTCTGCCACGTGTCGAGTTTGGACACCCAATAGTTGTAAGACACAGAGGGATCACTGAGGATGCTGACACGGTCTGCTATGTACTCCTCCACCATCTTCCAAAAAATTTCCCACCTTTTGATACTAGGCCAGGCATCAGGGTGAGGGTGCTGGCAGGGTGTCATGAAACTGTTCCAGGCTTTGGAGAGTGTTGTCCTACCTCTGTTTGAATTGCTGCGTGTTCCCCTCATCTCACCTCCTGGGTTGCACAAGGAACTACTTATTCTGCCGCCAGTATTGTCAGCTATAAATTTATCCGCAATAACATTCTGTTCTATTATTATTATGGTTTGTGGTTGAATTATTGTTGGTATTATTATTGTTATTATGGTTTATGGTTGTAAAATATGTTATGGTTATTTGGTCATTTTTGAGTTAATTAACAGGCCATACCATTGGTTTACCTCCACTCTCGTGTGTTATGTTTTTAGTTATATTAATGTATAAGTTTGGGATGTTTGTTGTGCATGGGACATATATGCTGTATGATTGCCGTGTGTAAGCTTGCCAAGCTCCAAAGTTGCCAACAAGTTACGGCCATAATCAGACACAACAAACAACCATGCCTGATTGTAGATTGAGTGGTGAGATCCACAGCTCAGTCTGTTCCCTATACCATGCCAAAGCTCTGCGGCGGTGTGCTGTTTGTCACCTAAGCAAATGAGTTTCAGCACGGCTTGTTGCCGCTTCCCCACTGCCGTGCTATACTGCATTCAGCTACTGACTGATGGCTGACTGGTGCTGCAAGATGAGAATTCAGAGGTGGAAGTAGGAGAAGGGGGGGTTTGCTGCAACTAATGTAGGTGGTGGTGAAAATCCTGATGGAATTGGCGCCCGCAATCCTTGGCGCTGGTAGCACCTCTGCCATCCCAGGGTACGACTAGCTACCAGCCTCCATAAGGTTTATCCAGTGTGCCATCACGGAAATATAGCGTCCCTGGCCAAAACCATTTGTCTGTGTGTCAGTCTTTAAGTGGGCCTTCCCAATAACTGCGTTGGTCAGATCACGGGTGATGTTACAGGACACAATTGCTGGTGTAATGCGGGGACGGCACACCGAGAAAAATAGTGGCGGCTGGGGACTAAGTAACGAGGGACATCCGCTGCTATGAGGCTGAGGAAAGCCTCAGTGTCCACAGGCCTAAATGGCAACATTTACAGGGCCAGCAAAGGTGTGCATTTAGTGCTATGACCGGTGGGTGGGTGGGTGGCAGGGTATTTCCGCTTACGTTTAAAGGCCTGTGTTAAGGAAATCTGCACGTGGGCCAATTTGGTGTGACCCGCCTTCCCCCTTTTGCCATCCCACAGCCTCTTCCAGCCTGTTACAGTGCTGTGGATCCACCCCCCTCTGTACTGCTATCCTTGCTTGGCTTGCCACCTTCCCAGGTTGGGTAAGTAATGTAATCGTTCACCACCCCCTCTTCCACTTCCGAACTCGGGTCATCGTCCTGACTTGTGTTGTTGACCTAGCAAGACCCTAACTTATTGACAACTGTGTCTCATCTGCATCATCCACCTCATGAAACATTAATTGGCATTCCCCACCGTCATCATCTTCTGACTGTGGATGCTGAAAAGTTTGGGAATAAGTGCACAAGATCTTCTCATGTCCCTCATCTACAATATTTGAGAGGGTCAGCTCACCTGCAGGCCCTCACCTACAGTATTATAGAGGGTCAGCTCACCTGCAGGCCCTCACCTACAATATTTTAGAGGGTCAGCTCACCTGCAGGCCCACACCTACAATATTTGAGGGGGTCAGATCACCTGCAGGCCCTCACCTACAATATTTTAGAGGGTCAGCTTACATGTACGCCCTCACCTACAATATTTTAGAGGGTCAGCTCAACTGCAGCCCCTCACCTACAATATTTTACTGGGTCAGCTTACCTTCAGGCCCTCAACTTCAATATTTTACAGGGTCAGCTCAGCAACAGGCCCTCACGTACAATATTTTACAGGGTCAGCACAGCAGCAGGAACTCGCCCATCATTTTTTGCAATGCTCAGCAGCAGGCCCTCGCGCCTAATGTTTTAGAAGGTCAACAGCAGGACCTTGCTCCTAACGTTTTAGAGGGTCACCAGCAGGCCATCAATTATAATATTTCAAGGGTGTGTATGATGCCCTCCTTTATGTGTAACAAAGGGTGTATTGCAGTGCCGGTTCCTTGTAATTTTTGGCAGCCCTTTCACTTAGTGCATAGGCTTTATGAGTGTAGGAGTCCCACTACCTGAACAATTGTACCACAATGTGAATGAGGCCCTCCTTTATGTGATATATAAGCTGCTCTGGAGTGTCTCTTGCTTGTACTTTTTTGCAGCACTTGCACATTATATACAATTGAATATACAGGAAAGAATGTTTCCTAACAATTTTTTTCTGTGAAATAGATTTTTTTTGGAAGGATTTTGTGTGTATTTTTGTCAGTCTGTAAAAGTGGCGTACAACTCAGACAACATGGTTCCCAACAGCGACCTGTCCAAGATGTATTCAGACATCATCCCTATGCTTTTCCAGATTCATTTTGGTGGTGTTTCTGTTACTTTCTGACCTTTTCCAATGGACCAGACACCCTCCCCTCTTCAGAACAGGAGGTGCCTGGTTGTCTCCCATTGACTTCCATTATACTTGGGTGCTCGGTTGAGCACACGAATATCGCAATGTGTTCAGGCTGAACACTCGAATACTTTGGTGCTCGATCATCACTAGTGCCAGGCTCTACACAGGGGAGTGGCAGAGGCTTAAATGTTTCTGGCGTAGGCAGAGGTCGCAGTAGAGTAAGGGGGAGTGGCAACAGGGGTCGCAGTGAGAGGCCTGAGCTCCCAATGTCATCTAGCGGTGGTGTCTTGACCAGCAATCCAGCAGTTCTTGAATAGTTCACTCGGTCATCCACTTTGTCCCTAGTGACATCAGACACCCCAGCCAAGCATACCCTCGCTCCCAGACCCTCCCATCTCCTGGACAGCATCCATTTTAGAATAATTCGGAAGCTGCAGTCTTAGTGAGAGGAGGGAAAATGTAGCTGCTGCTGATTTATTTGGGGAATCGATAGCTAGGCTAGTGTATTCAGTATCCACTCCAGTCCTGAAAGACTCATCTGATCTCTGCTGTAAGGACAGCGTCCTGATAGCACACCAAAAAGCCCTTTTTAGGGCTGCTACATTAGTCTGCTTTTTTTTTTCTCTCTCCATATATATATATATATATATTGCAGTTGCCTGGCCTGCCCGTGTGTGAGGAGCTGCAGGCCCACAGACTGTAGTGTGCCCACTGCCAGTGCCCACCACTCATACCTTGTGGCACAGGATTTTGCATAAAAAAAGGCATTTAATTTTTACCCTTTAATCTAAGGTTAGTTGCCTGCCAATGTGTGTCAGGCCGACTTCCACTGACTGCAGTGTGCCCACTGCCAGTGCCCCCCACTCATACCGGTTGGCACAGGACTTTGCATAAAAAAAGGCATTTGAAAAGGTTAGTTGCCTGCCAGTGTGTGTCAGGCCGACTTCCACTGACTGTAGTGTGCCCACTGTCAGTGCCCTTCACTCATACTGGGTGGCACAGGACTTTGCATAAAAAAAGGCATTTGAAAAGGCACTTTAATCTAATTTCAGTTGCCTGCCTGTTGCCACTGTGTGTCAGGTCCACTTCCAATGACTGTAGTGTGCCCACTGCCAGTGCCCACCACTCATACCGGGTGGCACAGTAGCTTGTCGATAAATATGGCATTTAATTTTTACACTTTTTTCTAATTTCAGTTGCTTGCCTGCTGCCAATGTGTGTCAGGCCGACGTCCACAGACTGTAGTGTACCCACTGCCAGTGCCAACCACTCATATCGGTTGGCACAGTAGCTTGCCGATAAATAAGGCATTTAATTTTTACACTTTAGTCTAATTTCAGTTGCTTGCCTGCTGTCAGTGTGTGTCAGGCCGACTTCTAAAGACTGTAGTGTGCCCACTGCCACTGCCCACCACTCATACCAGGTGGCACAGTAGCTTGCTGATAAATAAGGCATTTCATTTTTACACTTTAGTCTAATTTCAGTTGCTTGCCTGCTGCCAGTGTGTGTCAGGCCGAATTCTACAGACTGTAGTGTGCCCACTGCCAGTGCCAACCACTCATACCGGGTGGCACAGTAGCTTGCCGATAAATAAGGCATTTCATTTTTAAACTTTAGTCTAATTTCAGTTGCTTGCCTGCTGCCAGTGTGTGTCAGGCCGACTTCCACAGACTGTAGTGTGCCCACTGCGAGTGCCCATCAATCATACCGTGTGGCTCTGGACTTTGCCTAAAATAAGGCACTTTATCTGTACACTTTAGGCTACATGCACACGACCGTTGCCTGCCTCTGCGTCCGCTCCTCCTTGAAATTTTGCGTCCGTCAAAAAAAACGGATGACGGACCGTTTTTTTTGACGGATCCGATTTTTATGGCAGATCCATTGTAAAAATGCCTATCCTTGTCCGCAAACGTGAAAAAAATGGGACATGCACTATTTTCTTGACGGAATGAAAACACGGATCACGGATGCGGAACAAAAA
The DNA here is from genome assembly GCA_033119425.1 of Bufotes viridis. Lineage (NCBI taxonomy): Eukaryota > Metazoa > Chordata > Amphibia > Anura > Bufonidae > Bufotes > Bufotes viridis. Next base: position 144,213,123 of record CM065590.1, on the reverse strand, counting down.
CGGTTGACCATCCGCATTTTTTGACGGACCCATTGAAATGAATGGGGAAGCATCCTATCCGTGAAAAAAACGGAACGGACACGGAAACAAACAACGGTCGTGTGCATGGGGCCTTAATCTAATTTCAGTTGCCTGCCTGCCAGTGTGTGTGTTCAGACCCACAGACTGTAGTGTGCTCTCTGCTAGTGCCCAACACTCATACTGGGTGGCACAGTACTTAGCACGTGTAGTACCACTTATCAAAAAAAAATGACAGGCAGAGGCAGGCCACCCCGCAGGGGCCGTCGTGGTCGTGGTGCTGTGATTTCCACTGGCCCTGCAATAATGCCCAGTGTTCAGAGGCCACGTACCCTGAACCTGAAAAATTCTGAGGACATAGTTGACTGGCTTAGACAGGACACCTAATCTTCAACAGCTTCCGCTAAGAACCTTGACGCACCATCCTCCTCCAGCTCAGCTTCGGTCACCTGCTCTCAAGTTACCATGCTCCTGCCCGCTGCCACCACCACCACTACCACCACAGCCACCACAGCCGCTTCACTTGATCCGTCAGAGGAGTTATTTACACATCAGTTGGATGCAATTAGTGATGTGCAACCATTATTGCCAGATGATGTAGATTACAGGGATATGTCTCAGTCAGGCAGGATTACACACATGGACGTACAGTGTGATGATGATGATGATGATGTTGTACCCGCTGCTTCCTTTGCTGAGGTGTCAGATACAAGTGAAGCGATTGATGATGACAATGTGTCCATGGATGCCACGTGGGTGCCTGCTCGAAGAGAAGAAAAGGGGGAAAGTTCAGAAGGGGAGACAGAGAGAAGGAGGAGACGAGTTGGAAGCAGGGGGAGGTCGTCGCACTCGCATGGAGTTAGTGGCACAGTCAGACAGCATGTATCGGCACCCGGGGTCAGCCAGACAGCACGCCAGTCAACGCATGCTGTTGCCGCCACCAGAATGCCGTCATTGCAAAGCTCAGCAGTGTGGAATTTTTTTGTGTGCGTCTGCCTCTGATAACAGCAATGCCATTTGCAACCTGTGCCAAAAGAAACTGAGTCGTGGGAAGTCCAACACCCACCTCGGTACAACTGCTTTGCGAAGGCACATGATCTCACATCACAAACGCCAATGGGATCAACACATGCATACAAGCAACACACAAACTCAAAGCCACCATCCTCCTCCTGGTCCAGCATCTTCAGCCACGTCAACCACTGCTGTCCTCCTTGCCCCCTCTAAACCACCCGCCACTCCGCCTCTCACCTTCAGCAGTTCCATTTCATCTGCCCACAGTCAGGTGTCTGTCAAGGAAATGTTTGAGCATAAGAAGCCAATGTCGGTGTCACCCCTTGCCCGGCGTCTGACAGCTGGCTTGACGGAACTCTTAGCCCGCCAGCTTTTACCATACCAGCTGGTGGAGTCTGAGGTCTTAAAAAAATTTGTCGCTATTGGGACACCACAGTGGAAGGCACCCAGACGAATTTTTTTTTTCAAAAAAGGCAATCCCAAACCTTTACTATGTTATTGAAAAGGAAGTAATGGCATCTCTGGCTTACAGTGTTGGGGCAAGGGTCCATCTGACCACTGATACCTGGTCTGCAAAGTACGGTCAGGGCAGGTATATCACGTACACTGCACATTGGGTCAACCTGCTGACGGCTAACAAGCATGGAATGCGTGTCTCTGCAGCGGAGTTGGTGACACCGCCACGACTTGCAGGCAGGCCAACTGCCACCTCCTCTACTATTCTTTCTCCATCCTCTTCGATATCCTCCTCGGCTGAGTCTTCTTCTGCTGCGGCGTCTGGCTGCACATCAACTTAATCCCCCCAGCTCCCCAGGGCCTATTCCACATCCCGGATACGACAGTGTCACGCTATCTTGGGGTTTACTTGCCTGAAAGCAGAGAGCCACACAGGACTAGCACTCCTGTCCGCCCTGAACGCACAGGTGGATCAGTGGCTGACCCCACACCAACTGGAGATCGGCAAAGTGGTGTGTGACAATGGAACAAATTTGTTGTCGGCATTGAATTTGGGCAAGTTGTCACATGTGCCGTGCATGGCACATGTGTTGAATCTCATCGTACAACACTTTGTGTCTAAGTACCCAGGCTTACAGGACGTCCTCAAACAGGCCAGGAATGTGTGTGGCCATTTCAGGCGTTCCTACACGGCCATGGCGCACTTTTCCGATATTCAGCGGCGAAACAACATGCCAGTGAGGCGCTTGATTTGCGACAGCCCGACACGTTGGAATTCAACACTCCTAATGTTCGACCGCCTGCTCCAACAAGAAAAAGCCATCAACAAGTATTTGTATGACTGGGGTGCTAGGACAGCCGCTGCGGAGCTGGGAATTTTTTTGCCACGTTACTGGACGCTCATGCGCAATGCCTGTAGGCTCATGCGTCCTTTTGAGGAGGTGACAAACCTAGTCAGTCGCACCGAAGGCACCATCAGCGACCTCTTACCATTTGTTTTCTTCCTGGAGCGTGCCCTGCACGCGAAGAGTGCTGGATCAGGCTGTAGATGAGCGTGAAGAGGAAGAGTTGTGGTCACCATCACCACTAGAAACAGCCTTGTCATCATCACTTGCCGGACCTGCGGCAAGGCTGGAAGAGGAGTATGAGGAAGAGGAGTCAGAGGAAGAATGTGGCTTTGAGGAGGAGGAAGACCAACCACAGAAGGCACCCCAGGGTGCTCGTTGTTGTCACCTATCTGGAACCCGTGGTGTTGTACGTGGCTGGGGGGAAGAACAGACCGTCAATGACATCAGTGAGGACGAAGAACGGGAAATGAGTAGCTCTGCATCCAACCTTGTGCAAATGGGGTCTTTCATGCTGTCATGTCTGTTGAGGGACCCTTGTATAAAAAGGATGAAGGAGAACGACCTGTACTGGGTGGCCACGCTACAAGACCCCCGGTATTAGCAGAAAGTGGCAGAAATGTTACCAAATTACCGAAAGTCGGAGAGGATGCAGCAATTCAAAACCAAACTAAAAAATATGCTTTACACAGCTTATAAGGGGGATGTCACAGCACAACGGGAATCTAACTGTGGAAGTGGTGAATGTAATCCTCCTCCTACCACGGCGGTAAGGACTGGACGATTTACAGATGTGTTGTTGATGGAGGACATGCAGAGCTTTTTCAGTCCTACACATCGCCACAACCCTTCGGGATCCAGCCTTAGAGAACAACTCGACCGACAGGTAGCAGACTACCTCGCCTTAACAGCAGATATTGACACTCTGAGGAGCGATGAACCCCTTCACTACTGGGTGTGCAGGCTTAACCTGTGGCCTTAGCTATCCCAGTTTGCGATAGAACTTCTGGCCTGCCCTGCTTCAAGTGTCCTGTCAGAAAGGACCTTCAGTGCAGCAGGAGGCATTGTCACTGACAAGAGAAGACGCCTCGGTCAAAAAAGTGTTGATTACCTCACCTTCATAAAGATGAATGAGGCATGGATCCCGAAGGGACTGACAGTGGGGGATACGTTTGACTAACAAAAGGCCTGATGATATGCCTTGGCCTCAAAATGGTTCCCACACTGCTGTATTTAATGTCTGCATACCGGATGACTTTCGTGAATTCTCCGCCACCAACTAGGGTTCAAGCCGCAATGTTTTAGTCACTTTTCTGCCTGGAAAACATCAATTTTTCCAGCCGCTGCTACAACAGCGGCTGCAACAATGTCATTATTTTTCGGGCATGTACATGCCTAATTTTTCTGTCCTATGGTGCAGCACTGTGGCTGCAAAAACAAAACAAAAAAAAAAGGCACATACAAGTGTCAATTCCCCTTCGTGATCGTTACCTTGTTGTGGTGAAGGGGCTTGCGTATCACAATGAAGCAATCATCACCTCTATGAGTGTGTTGGCAATGATGCCACACCCCAGATGATAAGGCCGTTGCTTCATTATGGTCAGACCAAAAGCGATCGGACGGCTGGATAATATTTCATAGAAAAAACATTAATTTACCTTTTTTTTTTTTAAGTTGTATGGGTTTTTAATACATAAAATAAAAAATCATAATAAAGTCTCTTAATAGTTTATTAGAAATAATGCAGACAATTAAAAAAATCCCCATCAATTCCAATACAAAGCAAGTACAGAGCTCAGAACTAAATTATTTCATGATGTCGTAATGGTTTGCTAATTCGATAATGGTTAATCAATTCGACACAGGTCCCCGGATAGGGTAAGTAACAGGGATTAAACTGATAGGAATAGTACTAGCTAAGACACCACTGATATAGGGTGTCACAGCACATTGCTCTGTGCACGCGCAGTGCCCCAGTTAGGGAGTAAGGACCAACCAAGCTGCTTTTTCCATCTCCCGTTTCCTAAAATCAACTCAGTTTGGTGTATGAGAGTTTGGTCTGTCACTGTGAAGGCAGTCAAAGGTACCCGGCCTAAATTTTTTTTCACAAAAGGCAATCCCTGATATAGGACGTAACAGGGATTAAACTGATAGGAATAGCACTAGTTAAGACACCACTCATATCGGGTGTGAGAGTAAATTGCACGGCGCAGACGCAGTGACTGTGGATTAAAACAAAAGTAAGGGAGCCAGCGTTTTTTTTAACCATCTCCCCGTTCGAAAAATCAATTCAATAAATGGACCCCAGATTGGGGACGTAACAGGGATTAAACTGATGAGATGAGAACTACAGAAAATACCACTCATATCGGGTGTGACAGTAAATTGCACAGCGCAGACGCAGTGACCGTGGATTAAAACAAAGGGGAGGGACCGAGCGTTTTTTAACCATCTCCCCGTTCGAAAAATCTATTCAATTCACCATTCGGGGACCCTTGGTGTTGTACGTGGCTGGGTGGAGGAATAAACCTTCAATGACATCACCAGGACATGGCTAGCTTTGTATCCAACCTTCTGCAAATGGGGAGTTTGCGGTTGTTTGCTGTGCATTAAAAGGGGAGTTTGGTCTGTCAATGTCTCTGAAGCGGGCGTAACCCTTACACTACCTGATCGATACAACCTCATACCTGATCGTATACACAACTGGATGTTTTTAATCACGTTGTTCAAAAAAATTTGGATTTTTAGGTGATTTATGCCTTTTTTGGATTAAAACCCAAGTCTGTGTCAACTATGTAATTTTCCATGGGAGTTTTGCCATGGATCCCCCTCCGGCATGCCATAGTCCAAGTGTTAGTCCCCTTGAAACAACTTTTCCATCACTATTGTGGCCAGAAAGAGTCCCTGTGGGTTTTAAAATTCGCCTGCCTATTGAAGTCTATGGCGGTTTGCCCGGTTCGCCCATTCGCGAACATTTGCGGAAGTTCGCGTTCGCAGTTCGCAAAAGGAAAATTTTATGTTCGCGACATCACTACTTGTTGGGTGTAGCCCCTTGCTGCTGACCCAGGGGGTTTTGCCATGTGCCCTTCTATGTGGTGTCGCCTGGTAAAGTGTTGTTGTTTGTTATATCCTGTCTGTTCCATGTTTAGCCTGGCAGTGCAACTGCTTCTGATCTTGTCTGTTGCATGTATAGCTTGGCAGTGCTTAACTGCTTCTGATCCTTGTATAATCCATATCTAGCCTTGCAGTGCCTAATTGCTTCTGATCCAGTCTGTTTCATGTCTTGCTTGCAGTGCCTTACTGCTTCTGTTCCTGTCCTGTGTATGTTCTGGCTTCATGAGAGCTCCTGGGTAGGGCTGAGCAAACTTGTGTTTTAAGTTCGGCGTCGGAAGTTCGGGTTCGGGTTATCGAAAGAATCCCTTTATGGATTCCGCTACCACGGACCATAATGGAATTTTGAATCCATAAGGGGATTCTTCGATGAACCCGAACCTTGGAAAACACTAAGGACCTCGGGTGACGTCACCGTCATGTGATCAGTGCAGGGGGCGTGGCTCAGTACTGGATTGGATAAGAGGTGGTAAAGGGCCAAATATAATGATCATGTGACATGAGGGGTGGAGCTCCTGTGTGGAGGAGAAGAAGGAAGTAGAGCAGTGAAGTACGGTTGCGCAAACTTGGATTCCAAATTCCGTTATGGTCAGTGGTAGCGAATCCATAACGGGATTCTAAGATAACCCGAATCCGAACTTTGGACGCCGAACTTCAAATACAAGTTCGCTCAACCCTACTCCTGGGTTCTCCAGAGGGAGGACTTTTAGGCCTCATGCACATGAACGTATTTTGGGTCCACGTCTGAGCCGCATATTTTGCGGCTCGGGCAAGGACCCATTCACTTCAATGGGGCCGCAAAAGATGCAGACAGCACTCCGTGTACTTTAATCCATTCCAAGCCACCGCAAAATATAAAATATAGCATGTCCTATTCTTGTCTATTTTGCGGACAAGAATAGGCATTTCTACAATGGGCCGTGTTTTGTTCCGCAAATTGCGGAATCGAACGCGGAACAGCTTCCATGTTTTTGCGGATCCGCGGATTGCGGACCGCAAAACACCTACGGATGTGTGCATGAGGCCTAAGGCCCCATGCACACGACCGTTGTTTGTTTCCGCATCCGTTCCGTTTTTTTTCACGGATAGGATGCTTCCCCATTCATTTCAATGGGTCTGTCAAAAAATGCGGATGGTCAACCGTTTTTTTTCCGCATCCGTGATTCGTGTTTTCATTCCGTCAAAAAAATAGTGCATGTCCTATTTTTTTCACGTTTGCGGACAAGGATAGGCATTTTTACAATGGATCTGCCATAAAAATCGGATCCGTCAAAAAAAACGGTCCGTCATCCGTTTTTTTTGACGGACGCAAAATTTTCAGGAGGAGCGGAAGCGGAGGCAGGCAACGGTCGTGTGCATGTAGCCTTAGTCTGTGTGCAGCTCTGCCTGTGACCGCCCGTCTTCCGCTCCGCATGGAGTCCAGGCATCTGTGTGTTGGTTCCCGTTTGTATTGTCTTATCCATGTCCCGAGTTTGTTGGGTTTCAGTCCTTCTGTTGTCTGTTCCACTGGTGCTTGCACCAGTGTGGTTCCTTGCAGGTAGCAGCCAAGTGTAGAAAAGCAAAAGGTTGTTTTCCAGCTCACCTTCCAATTTTTGTAGCCCCATGCACTGAGTTGGTCGAGTCAGTCCATGCACTAGTTGTAACAAATTGAAGGTGAAGTATACTCCAGAACGGTTCCAATGTATTTGTAGTTGCACTTTATTTTTCAATTCTCCAAACAGCGGTAGCAAGTACAGACAAAAAACTCCACCTCCACCACAACAGTGACACGTTTCGAACAGTCGTTCTTATTCAAAACTAAAGTGCAGTCTGAACACAGCCTTTAAAAAGGGGAAGTGAGAGATGAAGGACTTAAAACCTCCCCCTCCCTCCCCTCTGCAAGGCATGTTGATTAATTAGCCTTGCTCTGCACAGACTGCACTAAATCATTATTAACCCATGTATTGCTGAATCACAAACATAAATAAAGCTAACATTTAAAAACAGCAATGGTGATGGTTGTTCACACTCTACATACACCTCTCAGCTGAATCCATGTTATCTTGAGTTCCCTCCTTTTGATTGTTGCTGTTGCTGACAAGCTATATCACTTAGCAGACATTTGCAAAAAAAACGCACAGTGTGAACACCAACCTAAACTACCATTGTAATATTTGCTGCAAATAAACTCATGAATTAAATTCATGATTATGCATTGCAAAATGAGTAAAGTCAGTGACAATGGTTGTGGCGAAACCAACCGCGCCACTGGGTTTTGGAGGGGGCAGATTGCCAGCCTCTTGCCCCAGGATTATGGCCCCTCTCATCAGCCCACGCTAAACTTAAACCCCATGGCGATTTGACTGTGTTTGTGGCATCTGAGCGCTGTTTGGATGTATTGAGCGCTCAGATCCAAGCCATCTGGGGATATGTTAAATGTCTGTGTGTACTGTAAAGGGTGGGACATTGTATATTGAATAATGATGTCTGTCCTATTGTCCCCACTTGTGTATTGGAGATTTCCCTTTGTCCTGAGAGATAATTAAATCACTCCTCTGTTGTCTCCAGGACAGAAGACATTGTGTATTCTCCTGCCTGTGATGATTACATTAACCCGTGTAGGGTAATTGTATCACAGGCAGAGGGGAGGGATATGCTGGGTGTGGTTGTCCCTATTTACCCATTGTGTGTGATTGGCTGCTGTATCCCCTGTGTCTCAGTCTTCCTTCTGGTCCCCTAGGGGAGTGTCCACCAGGTGGGAGACCTGCATAAATACCGGGCAGGTAGCCCTCAATAAAGAGAGAATTCCTGTTTAACCATTAATACGGAGCCTCGTCTCATACTTGGGGGGAATTGCTACGTCAGAACGTTCTCTTGCCTGTTCCAGGAAAGGAGGACTTCGTATGGTTCCAGTTCGGTGGATTCCAGCGGTTGTGGGTTGCTGTGCTCTTCTCCAGGGGAATCGCCCGAACGGTATAAACCCTCACTATACCGGGTTATACCGTAACAACTGGTGGCAAGCAGTGGGATCGTTCCTACAGCCAGAAGGACAGCAACAGAAGGCACCGTGGATTTTACAATTTGAAGGCAAAGCGTGTCCCAGTACAGCACCGGTATGGAACCACTAGTGGAGTATGATGAGGGTGTCATGGATGACCGAGATGCAGTCCGCAAAGGCATCTGGTACCAGGCACTGGGTATTGTGGAGTATCTGCGGGACGAGAGGCTCCCCAAGGACGAGCAGCGACAGCCGAAGCGAGTAGCCCTGCGGATGCCCTTCCTAGGAGAGCAGCCCCTGGAAGAGTGGGTAGAAGACCTGAAGCACCTGGTAAGGCGGGAGATGTGGCTGGAAGATGCCTACCAGGCACTCTGGTGGTATGAAGCTCGGTACCTACCCCGGACAGCCGAGCATGACATGCCAGAGGGAGAGGAGTTTGATGGTCCTGGCTTGTTATGGGAGACTTTTTCAGAGCTGGAGTTTGGGAGCCCTACACAAGCCCGGTTCAGGGACCTCTTTGAGTGGCGGGAGAGCAGGTATGACTGGGACGACACTCACAAAATTGAGCAAGACCTGGTCCACCTGGTGACCCGGGAGATGGAGCTGGAACAGGACTACCAGCAGCTGTTCCACTCCAGTGAGAGGGCTCAGCGAGAGAGCAGAGTGTCAGACCCAGGTCCAGAGCCCTTCAGCTGGGAGGATATTGTGGAGGTCTACTGGGAAGAACCCCAGGTGGCCGGTGGAGATGGGACCGAGGTCTCTCCACCGGTCCTGCAGGGAATTGGGAGCCCAGTCTCCATTCCCCAGCGGCAGGCTGAGTTACAGGGGGCAGAGACAGTCGGTCCTGTCCCCCAGCGGCAGAGTCAAGTGCAGGGAATTGGGAGCCCAGGCTCCATTTCCCATCGGCAGAGTGTCCAGCAGGGAATAGAGAGCCCAGTCTCCTTTCCCCAGCAGCAGGACACTGTATTGGGAGCGGAGACAGACGGTCTCCCTCCCCAGAGGCTGGAAGTATGTATGGGAGAGGAGCTTGTTACCCCTCTCCCCAGCGGCAGGCTAAGTTACAGGGGCAGAGACAGTCGGTCCTGGCCCCCAGCAGCAGAGTGACTTACTGGGAGAGGAGAGCCTTGTCCTCCCTCCCCATCGGCAGAGAGTCCGGCAGGGAATAGAGAGCCCAGTCTCCTTTCCCCAGAAGCAGGACACTGTGTTGGGAGCGGAGACAGTCGGTCTCCCTCCCCAGTGGCTGGAAGTATGTCTGGGAGAGAAGCTTGTTACCTGCTCTCCCCAGCGGCAGCCGGATTTTAAGGGAGTAGGGACAGTCGGTCCTGCTCCCCAGCGGCAGTATGTTTTGCAGGGAGAGAAGAGCATCGTCTCCATTCCCCATCGGCCGTGTGATTTACAGGGAATTGGGAGCCCGGTCTCCATCCCCCAGCGGCAGTTTAACGCACCAGGGGGAGACAGTAAGCCCCACAACAGTGCAGATGGGACCGTGGTCTCTGCACTCACAGCACAGGGGTAGGGACAGTCGGTCCTGTCCCCAGCAACAGGGCCATTTAGCCAAAGGGAGACAGTCGGTCTCCCCCACAGCAACATGGTGGTCTATCTAAAGGGGAGACAGTCAGTCTCTCCCTACAACAGCAGAGCTGTGTATCTAAAGGGAGACAGTCGGTCTCCCCTACAACAACCAGGCTCCAACCAGGCTACTTCCGTGGTAGCGCTGGCACCAGGGCAGAGTACCGCTGGTCTCTGCCCACTCAGCAACCCACTCAGGCGGTCTACCAGTCCCCCACACAGCCGTAGTGAGGCACATGGACATGGACAGGTTTATCCCTTGCTCAGGTGTAGTAACCATTTATTGTGGGTGGGCTGTACTGCTGTTTCTGTTTTGTGGGTGGGCTGCTGGACTAACAAGGGCACTGACCGGCAGAAGGTCAGATACCCTGTTAGTCTGTGTGGAAAAGGGGAGATGTGTGGCGAAACCAACCACGCCACTGGGTTTTGGAGGGGACAGATTGCCAGCCTCTTGCCCCAGGATTATGGCCCCTCCCATCAGCCCACACTAAACTTAAACCCCATGGCGATTTGACTGTGTTTGTGGCATCTGAGCGCTGTTTGGATGTATTGAGCGCTCAGGTCCAAGCCATCTGGGGATATGTTAAATGTCTGTGTGTACTGTAAAGGGTGGGACATTGTATATTGAATAATGATGTCTGTCCTATTGTCCCCACTTGTGTATTGGAGATTTCCCTTTGTCCTGAGAGATAATTGAATCACTCCTCTGTTGTCTCCAGGACAGAAGACATTGTGTATTCTCCTGCCTGTGATGATTACATTAACCCGTGTAGGGTAATTGTATCACAGGCAGAGGGGAGGGAAATGCTGGGTGTGGTTGTCCCTATTTACCCATTGTGTGTGATTGGCTGCTGTATCCCCTGTGTCTCAGTCTTCCTTCTGGTCCCCTAGGGGAGTGTCCACCAGGTGGGAGACCTGCATAAATACCGGGCAGGTAGCCCTCAATAAAGAGAGAATTCCTGTTTAACCATTAATACGGAGCCTCGTCTCCCTTAATAAAATTGCTTTTTTTAAGTTTTTACCTCTTGGTTGTGGTGTGACCTTTTTATATTGCAAATTTTTTAAAATGTTTCAAGCTGCAGTTGTGTGTTGTAATAAAATGCCTAGCAGCTAGTGTTGAGCGAACAGTTCGAAAATCGTTCGGGTCCGTACCGAATTTTGGGGTGTCCGTGACACGGACCCGAACCCGGACATTTTCAAAAAAGTTCGGGTTCGGGTCCGGTGTTCGTCGATTACTTCCCGCTTTCTGAAGGGCTGCACAGCAGCCAATCAGCTAGTGTTTTACTTCTTGCCCTAAGAGCCCATCACAGCCATGCCTACTAATGGCATGGCTGTGATTGGCCAAGTGCAGCATGTGACCCAGCCTCTATTTAAGCTGGAGTCACGTAGCGCCGCACGTCACACTGCTCTGACTAGTGTAGGGAGAGGATGCAGCTTCTGTGAGGGCGAGATAGGCAGGGATAAAGAAGTGATTGAATCATCTACCTTTCTACACCTGTGCATCAGAACAACTCAGCTGAGCTGTTCACTGAAAGTCACTATTTTCCCTTTCATCCTCCATGACGGCATACCATGAGAGATGACCCGCCTCCAACCAGGTAGGGACAGGAAGTATAAAATTTGACTCCCTTGACTCCTCCTCAGTGTCTTCCTGTCCCTCCAGGTAGGAGACGGGTTGTTCTCCCTAGGTATTGTCAGGGAGGATGAAGATAAAGATATGTGGCGGCATGAGGGGGCAGGGGGTCCGGTCACTGTGTGCTCCCGAGACCCCCAAAAAACCGGGTTGTCTGTGCCTCACCTGCGGCGGGCGCGAGGCAGCAGGTCCATGTCGGCCGGACACTCAGCGAGTTCCTCCGGTCGGGCCACCAGCTCTCCCAGGGTTGCGATCTGGCAAGGCCGGCTCTCGCAACGACGTCCCCATGCTCCGCCTTGGTGCCTTCAGGCCTACTTTCCGGTGGACGCTGCGCTCCACGGCCTACTTCCGGTGGAGGCCTGAGAAGCAGCGTTGCGTTCCACCGTGCGTTCCACGGCGCCTGGCACTTCCGGTTTGGATGGAGATGGCGGGAGATTCAAAAAATCGCGCAGGATTATGGCGGAAGTCGCCCTCTGATCTGAGGTCTGCAGGTAAACTCTCATTATTTAAGGGCCATTTACTAGTAGGTCGCCCTGCACTATGCAGGATCCAAGTGAGACTATGGAGTCTGCTCAGGGATCCTCAGCGATCGTGAGTAACCTTACAAAGACCTGGTTAAAGCAGTTAATTTTTTTCTGTAATTTAACCCTATGTATGTTATCTACTCTTTCCTTCTGTGTGCATGCAGAGTGAGAAAGAGCCTGTTGTTAAAACAAAGTCTGTTCATAGGTCTAAAAAGTGTAGCATTTGCTCATATAAATTACCAGATTCCTATACTAGAAGAACCTGTGAAAAATGTACGGATAATATCACTAAGGATATAATACCGTCACTAAAAGAAGAACTTAAAAATACCATTAGGGATGAAATCCGCTCAGTAATGGCAGATGTATCCCTACTACCGTCCGGTTCTAAACCAGCTAGGGCCTCTGGTTCAGAATCTCCGATAAGCGTCAGATGACGATTCAGAATCAGGGGAATTGGAGGCCAGAGACTCCTCGGATTCTGACTCTGAATTTAAAAATTATCTCTTTTCATCTGAAGATACAAAAGAGTTAATTAAAGCAGTAAGAGCTACTATGGATCTCTCAGAAGAGAAGGTCCGTCGCTCAGTACATGATGAAATGTTTAGCGGATTTGAACAGAGGTCTAATCGGGGTTTTCCAGTGCACAGGAGCATGCATGAGCTGGTCAATAGAGAATGGAAAACTCCGGATAGAAAGCTTTTGTCCCCAAAACTATAAGACGTAGATTTCCATTCAGTAATGAAGATGAAACACTTTTAACTGCGTGCCCCAAGGTAGATGTATCCCTATCAAAGTTGGTAAAAGGGCCGAACGCCTTACCATTTGAGGATATGGGTTCCTTGAGGGATCCAATGGATAAAAAACGGATCAGACATTGAAAAAACATGGGAATCCTGCACGGCCTTATTTAAACCTAACTTAGCCGCTACCACAGTCTCTAGGTCACTGAAAAAATGGCTTACGCAACTAGAAACTTTATTAAAGGAAGGGTCTTCCTACGATAATTTAAAGGATTCTTTCCCCTTACTTTTAAAAGCAGTAGATTTTTGTCAGACGCCACTGCAGAATCAGTCAGAATAGCTGCAAGGGCCTCTGGTTTATCAGTTGTGGCAAGAAGATCTCTCTGGTTAAAGTCATGGTCAGGAGACGTGGGTTCAAAATTAAAATTATGTAGCTTGCCCTTCCGGGGAATTTACTTTTCGGTGAGGATCTAGAGTCTATTTTAGAGAAAGCTTCAGACTCCAAAAAACCTTCCCCAAAGAGACAGGGAAAAGAAAGTTCCCCTTTCGAAAGACAAAAAAGGAGCCCCTTTCAAACGAAAAAGACCAATAGAGAGTCAGGCTGGTCAAGAGGGAAAACCCAGAGGAATAGGGGTTCCTCTTCACGTCAAAAACACTGAAACCTCAAAGCAATGACGCCAGGTCTCAGGTAGGAGGAAGACTAAGTGCATTTCTAGATTTTTGGTCAGAGATTACAACAAACCCTTGGGTTCTAAATATTATTTCTCAAGGGTACAGAGTTGTATTTCGCCTTCCTCCTCCCTTAAATATCTTTCGTATCACGCCACGGCAAAAGACAGACGTCCTTCAAAAAAACCTAGAGGAAGGGATTCAAAAATTAATAGACCAGAGGGCCATAATTCCAGTTCCCCCCTCTCAGCAGCGCCTAGGTTACTATTCCACAGTATTTTTAGTTAA